>VUQS01006230.1:0-10958 GCA_015108495.1 Heterochromis multidens
GGATCAATAAAGTTATTCGTATTCGTATTCGTATTCGTATCAGTCTCCCTGAGTGGACGCATTAAAAGAAAAAAAAAAAAAAAAAAAAAAAAAAAAAATCGAAAAAAAAAAAAAAAAAAAAAAAAAAAAAAAAAAAAAAGATCAGAGCTACCAGACTTTGCTGCTACCAGTTGAAGCACATGTTCTAGAATTTGAATTTGAATTTACAGCTCGTGTTGGGAAAAAATAAACCGATAAATAAACAGATTCAAAACGGATCTAGACGGGATGAGCTGGGAAATGACCAGAGCCAAACGGGATAAAGGCCTGATGCGGCCTGAATCTGTGATCCTTATCTGCTTGGATTCGTCCTGCAGTGCAAGTTGACTCTGACCCAGACACGGTTTGCTGATCCATTATGGAGCCTACAATACCTTCAAGTGGATCAGGTTCTGGGGAGACTGACTGAGACTGATTTAGGTGATTTTCAGTTGAAAATATGTCAAGGTTCAGACTCTGAATTTCAGACTCTGGTCCTTTCAAAGTGTTATCTGCCATTTATTAGGTTTTATTCTGAGCCGATAATAAATCCGCATTATAATCGCTGTCGCTGTTCTTATATACTGATGAGTTTAATGATTATAAAAGCAGTCATGTTAGGTACAAAAAATAGCAAACTAGCATCTAACAGTTTGTAGTGTGTTCAGTGTTTGTAGAAATGTAAACTTCTGAAAAATAATTTGCTCTGCTATGCACTTTGACAGCGACTTTATGTATGAGGAAATGGAAATGGAATGTCAGACAGCTGGTTCAGGTGCAGCAGGAGGGGATAAGTTAGAAGGAAACTCAGTTTGTTGAAGAAACTCTGCCAGCAGGCAGGTTAAGTTCACAGAGTCTTTTACCCCTCATCTTAGGGTTAACAAACACAGAGTTGTTAGCTACCTGCATCCTGGAATAGGGTCCAGATCTCAATCCAATAGAGCATATTTTGGATGTGATGGAACTGGAAGTTGGCATCATTAAAATGCAACCAAAAAATCTGCAGATTGATGCAAATCTCCTGTACTACCACATTGTTGAAATGTATCAGGTTTTTCTTCATCAAGTTATATTTCCCCCAAGCTGCAGTCAAAGTTCCACTGGCATTTGAAATTGAGCAGATATAGGAAAATAAACAAATATATTTCATATTTGACTCCTTAGAGCTAGTTCCTTGTTCCTCTCGCGAGATTTGGCAATACTGACATGAACAGTGGGTGTCACGGAGGTCTGGCGGCTGACTTGACCGTGTCTTAGACAACATTTCTTGCCGAGAGCATTCAGAGAAACTATTTCCTGCATATATAGTCGTGTCAGAATGAGGCCTTAGTTTTGTGACAGACTTCAAATACAATACAATACAATATCAAAACAACACTATAAATTATGTACGGTATAATGACATGTTGACTGATAATTAATCGTTACTTTTCTTATAGTATAAAACGATCTGTCTTCCACTGATCGTGAGAGGTAATAATAATACAATATAACAGACAGAACAGGCAGTACAACAGATGCTCCCATGCATTTCAACTTGCTGCTAGCTTTAAGTTAGCAAACTTCACCTTAATCATTAATTACGGACTATTTCAGACGACGTAAAAACAAATACACTAACTGTGTTTGATGCTGATAGACAGAAACAGTCACACTACCTCAGTCTCTACTCGAAAGTTTATCCTTGTGGATTTGTTCGCACGGCTAGCTAACGGCTACAGTCCTGAGAGGGCAAATGTATTATCAAGCTACTGAGAAGAACGGTCACAAACTTTCAAAAAAAGTCTAGGAACTTCCGGTGTTCCAGCTTAACTAGTTTTCAAGTTGTCTTGTGATGTTTGTTAACGTTTCAGTCTGTCGTAACAAACTCCACGTTTCAAGTCGCAGATTCGTCACATTTATGAACATTTTGGAAACTAAAATTGAGGTTTCAAAAGACGTATGTTTAGTTCTGAGTATCATTAATATTAATACGTTTTGACGATATAAATCATCAGTGTACGACGGCGTAAAATATTGTTCATTTTGAGAATAAAGTTGAAAATTTCGAGATTAAACTCGAAATACTATTATGAGAATAAAGTCGAAATGTGGAGATTAAAGTTGTCGTTTCGAGTCAAACAACTGCCATGGCTGCTATGTCCTCTACAAAATGCTATGTGTACATGAATTAGTGAAATCGTACTTGGGAATAAGTTTTAGTAACAAGGAAATTATTTATCTTTTAGCACATAAACACAGTGTGGTGATAAGTGTGAGGAGGAAGAGATGGTGCAGAAAGCTGGTCTGGTCAAAAACCACACAAACTTGGAAGAATTGGCCGGATTTGTGCAAAATGAAATAGCTGGCAATGGACAGATGCAAGGACATCGATGGTTACACACTCATGGAGTAAAGAGGATGTATGCTGTATCACAAGACACAATAAGATAGCTGATCAAGTTGTTTCACTAACTCATCTACACAAGGCGTTTTTGTAGACGGTATAACAGCCGTGGCAGTTGACTTGAAACGACAACTTTTAAGTTTAATCTCGAAATTTCGACTTTATTCTCAAAATTAACAATATTTTTTTTCTTAATGTGGCCCCAATACTTTGTTGTAGTGTTTAATGCTCTGAGAGTAAAGAATAAATATACAAACAGAATTCAAACATAGGTTTTGTTGTTCTGTTTTAGGATCATATATTAATTCTTATAGAATAAAATTGTTTTAAAATTGTTTGCAGTCAACAGAGAAAAAAAAAATCAATGAATAAAGTTGTGTCTAAGAATCTATGTTTATTACTGATGCTCATCAGGGAAGCACAGACATTACACTAAACAAGGGAGTTCTTCCTTCCCACTGTTGCCAAGTGCTTGCTCATAGGGGGTCGTCTGATTGTTGGGGTTTTCTCTTCTCTCTGTATTATTGTAGGGCCTTTACCTTACAATATAAAGTGCCTTGAGGCGACTTTTGTTGTGATTTGGCGCTATATAAATAAAATTGAATTGAATAGACGCTACAGAAAACCTTTAGACACTCCTACTGTCCACACAGATGTCTGGCGGATCTTCCAGGAATGGTGACACTACTTAGGTTCAGACTATAAGTTAACATGGCAAATTACCCTGGTAAGAAGTGAACCACCGTTATAGTACAGAAAACCCAGGGGTAACCCTGTAGTTACTTGGATAAGATGAGATCCTGCTTTTTAGTACAGGCTTCTGGCCCTGTGTCTACAAAACAAGCCCAAATCACATCCCGTCCACCACTGTGCTTGACACTTGGTATGAGGTGTTTTGCGCTAATATGCTGCACTGGTTTTGGCCAAACTTCTCCACTCACCTGTTCAAAGGATATTGTTCCAGAAGTCTTGTGGTTTGTTCACATGCAACTTTGCAAACCTAAGTTGTGTTGCCATGTTCTTTTTCGAAAGTAGAGGGCTTCTCCTGGCAACCATTTCAAACAAGCCATCCTTGTTCAACCTTTTTCTGATTGTACTTTCATGAACTTTAACACGTCTGTAGAGTCTAAGATGTAGCTCTTGGTTGTTTTGTTTTTTTTTATTTCTCTGAGCACTGCACAGTCTGACCTTGGGGTGAATTGAATGGTTTACACTTGTGAATAATCCTTCTCACTGTAGAATGACTAACTTTTAATTGTTTGGAAATGCTCTTATAACCCTTCTTAGAATGACGGGCAGTAACAATTGCTTCTTTAAGATCACTGCTGATGTCCTTCCTCTTTGGTATTGGGTCAACACACACCTGAATGCTTCAGATCAGCAAACTGCCAAAACATCTGCTTTTATTGAGATGCTCATACTTGGAGATTATCAGTTAATCAAGTGTATTTGATTAGCAGCACCTGGCTGCTACTTACACTCTTAATTCCTATAGAAGCAGTAAGGGTGTAATTAGTTTTTCAGAAATTGCTTCTGTATTTTGGCTTAGTTCTTGTTAAATAAATAATGAACCAGTTTAATATGTTGTAGTTAATTTAAATCATTTTTACACATGCTAAGGACCAGTTTATTTTTACTGTCCTTATTCATAAAACCTTATAATTGAAAGACGATGTACTTTTTTTTTTCATGACTGTATATCATACATTGTTTTTTTTTTTATATATATATTACACTAGAAACCATAGAAAGTGAATGACATTCAGCTTCAAGCAACAACAGGCCATAACCACTGGCAACAGGAAGCGATCGGGACCCGAGAAACTTCTCAACTTCCAGGTGTGCAACTGAAGCGACTGCCAATGAGAATGAAGAATACCGTTGATTGACATATGACCCAATAGTAAATGCGTTGGAAGGTTACCTATGCAACCGGAGTCTGGAATGTCCACAAGTGATCAGCCATCAGCTTCAAATCAATGCGCGACAAGCAAAACGCTTCCAGTACGCAGCTTTAGGAACTGACACACTGAGACTGATTTCCAGGTCACAGACAGGAGGCAGAAGAACAGAGAAGATGAAGTGTGAAAGAGACAAAGGTCTTTTGAGAGATCCTGAACAGTACAGCTGTTTGATAACAAGTCATTCCTAGTCCTGTGGAGAAAGGAGGGCTCATTCTACACAACACTGTAGTATGTAGCTGTTAAGTTACAGATTCTGTGCACACTTATTTTCTTCCAAGACCACTTGACCAGTCTCTTTTTTTTGTCCCCCAATGACATATTTAGAGGGATAAGCACTACAAAGCAGACAAACTGGCCTCAGGGTTCAAGCCAAATTGTGCGTTTTTATTTGAATTCAAAAACATGACAGTACATAGGAGAATTGAATCCATTGAAAATAACAGTTCTAACATAAGTTAATCAGCAGTAGTGTTTATCTACAATACCTACTAACCCTGCAGACAAAGTAATCAATGAACATGTTTGATGATGCTGTGGTGTTTTTCTTGGTTTGGTTGGTACAGAAATTAAGACAGAGACAAGTCTGTTTGGATACACTAGGTTAGTATGAGTTAGCCCATATTCTGGCGGTTTCCATAACCTCTACGGTGAGTGTCTTTCCAGTCATCCCAGCTTCTGGCTTTTAGCAGAGACTCGTCATCATTTTCAGCCCCTCTCTCTTTTTCTTCTTCGTCCTTCTCCTTTGCATCCTTGTCCTCCTCCACAGCGACCTTCCTGGGTATACCCTGGTCAGGCAAGACTCCACGTTTCTTGTGCTGCTCATACCAGTCATCTACTGTCATGGTGGGAAGACTGGGGTAACCAGCCCCAAACACCTGAGCCTGTGGATGAAGTAAACACATGATTTCAGGAAGATACAACCAATAGCGTCATTCCATATACAATCAATCAAATCTGAAGAAAGTTTCTACCCGATTCCCTCAGAATCGGCAGACTTTTTAAAAATAACTTATCTAAAACTTATCTAAGGCCTTTTGGATGAAAGGTGAAACGTCTTCAAACAACTTAAAGAAGTCCAGTTGCCTTCTTTCAAACCCTTAGACTACTATGTCCTGGATGACTGAGAACCTTCACAGACAAACTTATCTAATATTAACTAATACTATGAACTTGTTTAATGAAGACATTCAAAAATTTACCTTCACAATTATTATTTTCTGAGTGACAGGCCGTTGAGGTACATGGAGTGGGGTGAAATTTAGTAATTTGTTTTTTTTGGTTTTTTTTCCCCCAGCATTTTTGATCCCGGCACCATGGTGGCACAGTGATTAGCACTGTCAAATCCACTATCTGGCCGGGGCCTTTCTGTGTGGAGTTTGCATGTTCTCCCCGTGTTTGCGTGGGTTCTCTCTGGGTATTCCGGGTTCCTCCCACAGTCCAAAGTCATGCAGTTAGTGGGGTGAGGTTAATTGGTGATTCTAAATTGGCCCGTAGGTGTGACTGTGAGTGTCAATGAGTGTTTGTCTCTCTGTTTTTGTTAAGAGAGTACTTAAAACCAACTTTGAGCATCAGTATCATTGGGTATATCATAGTTTTAATTGCAAACTGCACCAATTTAATATCTATGATGTAGAACAACAGAAACAAGCATTGGTACCCAGGATGCAATATTTCAATTAAATCAAATTCAATTTTATTTATATAGTGCCAATTCACAATAACAGTCACCCCAAGGCACTTTATATAGAAACCCCAATAATCACACAACCCCCTATGAACAAGGACTTGGCTACAGTAGGAAGGAAAAATTCCCTTTAACAGGAAGAAACCTCCAGCAGAACCAGGCTCAGGGAGGGGCAGCCATCTGCTGCAATCGATTGGGGGTGAGGAAAAAGAGAAGAGAACAGAGACAGACAGGACAAAAAGCAAACCGTGGTAGAGCGAGCCAGAGTTTAATAATTGCTAATGATTAAATAGCGTTTTGGTGTATAAACAGAGTGAAAAGAGAGGAGTGAAGAAGAAACGCTCAGTGCATCATGGGAAGCCCCTGAACAGCCTAAGTCTACGGTAGCATAACCAAGGTATGGTTCAGGGTCACCTGATCCAGCCCTAACGATAAGCTTTATCAAAAAGGACATTTTTAAGCATAATTTTAGAAGTAGAGAGTGTCTGTCTCCCGAATCCAAACTGGGAACTGGTTCAATAGTAGAGGGGCCTGACAGCTAAAGGCTCCGCTTCCCATTTTACTTTTGAAAACTCTAGGTAAGCAAGCCTGCAGTCTGAGAGTGAAGTGCTCTGTTAGGATAATAAGGTACTATGAGGTCTTGAGCTCATGATTTTGTATGTGAGGAGAAGGATTTCAAATTAAATTCTGAATTTAACAGGGAGCCAATGAAGAGAAGCTTACATTGGAGAAATATGGTCAATTTCTAGTCCTAGTTAGTAATCTCGCTGCAGTGATCAACTGAAGGCTTTTCAGGGAGCTTTTAGAGCAACCTGATAATAATGAATTACAATGGTCCAGCCTAGAAGTAAAAAAATGCATGAACTATCCTGTAAGTTCACCTGCTGATTCATGGTTTGGCAGTACATTGCATAATGACCGAAACCAGCACCACTGACTAACAATGGGCCATGAGGTCAGTTTCATGATCAATAGTATGCAAATTTTCATGACCATTGATCAATGGCCATGAGTACCATTCACAGAGATTGGGGAATGGCTGCAATCACAGCATTGTAAGATGGTGACAGATGTACCCTTAGGCCCCCTCCTCGGTTCAGACCAAATGGCCCATTGTTAGTCAGTGGTGCTGGTTTCGGTCATTATGCAATGTACTGTTTATAAGGTTGGGGAAGGCTGCAGTCAGCTGAGACTGAAGAAGTTACCAGGAGGTGACGAAACGTTTCTCCCACTAAAAAACGCTACGTCCAGATGAACAGATTCAACTTTTTGGGATTCTTTTACCTGGATTATTGAGCATGCATCAAGATATTTCCCTCGCTGTATATCCAATTCTGTGTTGATAATGTCATACCAAAGAAAGATTTTTCCAAATTATAAACCATGGAGAAATGGAGAACTGAAAGCAGCACTGTGGAAGAAAAAGCAAGCCTTCCTGCTAGGGGATGAATGGCAGGTGAGATTGACGCAGAAGGAAATTAGGCAAATTGTTATTAGGTGTATATTAGGAAACAGCGTGAGCCTGGCCAAGAAGTAACTGTAACAGAAGAGTTTAGTCGAATTTTTAGAAAAAGCAACTGGGCCTGATGGATTAACTGGTAGGGTACTAAAGGAGTGTAGGGAAGAGCTTAGTTTTGTCTTCAGTTGCCTGTTCCAAATTTCACTTGATATATACTGTATCAAGTGTGTATTAGTTCCTGTACCAAAAACATCAAAACCACAGGTCTTAAATGATTATCATCCAATAGCATTGTATAGATCATGTTCTCAGTGAGGTTCAAGACAGACTGGACCCATTTCAATTTGCATATAAATAAGGGAGGAGTACAAAGGAGCTTTTTTGTATGTGTTACATAGAATACACTGTCATCTGGACTAAACAAAAATATATGTACGGGCTATTGTACAGTATTTTGAGTTTTGAACTTTCATTTTTGTTTTTTAATGTTTGACTCTTGGTTTATTGTAGTTTGGAGTTTTGCACCTTTTTGTGATATTTCCTTGTTGGTTTCTTTTATTTTCTCAGTCCATGTTTAGTTGTATTCTAAGTTTGATTCATAGTCATAGGTTATTTTGTATTTTTCTCCTTGTTTTAGTTTATTTGTACATCCAGTGTCTTCTGTATTAAGTCTGTGTTTGTGTCCCATGTTAGTTACTTCCTGTTTTATTTTGTTTACCTCTCGTCCCATGTGCATTGTGTGTAGTTTTACGTCCCCCAGTCTCGTTAGTTTGACTCTGTTCACCTGTGTCTTGTTTTCCCCAGCTGCGTCCCCTCTCCTTGTGTGTATTTAAGCCTTCAGTTTCCTCAGTTCCTTGTTGAGTCATACTGTTTGGGGTCCTGTGAGTTTCTCCACATGTGGACCATTGGACTTTGTTTTCTGCTGTTTGGGCTTTTCGCCTCGTCTAAATAAAAGTTAGTTTTTTGTTTATTAAGTTTGCCTGCGAGTCTGCATTTTGGGTCCAGATTTTCCACTAATCATGACAGAACGACACAACCATAACACGGACCCGGCAGCCTTAAACCCCTCTGATGAGGATAGGGAGGACATTATTTATACTGTGGAGGTGTTGTGTAATGAGTGGTTGACAGGATCTGGTGAGGAGTAAGGAAGCAGTTGCTCTCAAGCTTCAAAAACTGGTTTCCAGCCTTCCTTGGCTACTAGACTCTCTACATGTGTTGGTGAAGGACTTTCTCATCACTACTTTTGGCCTTTGTCCACTTGCTACTGGCCCCACACCTCCAGCCCACCCTCTTCCAAGAGGAAGCGGCGGCCTGCCGTTGGTGCTCCACGCAGCAGCAACCTGAGCCGGCTGCGACCCCTGCGCAGCCCCAGCATGAGCAACCCGAGCCGGTTGCGACCCCTGCGCAGCCCTGGCCTGAGCAACCCGAACAGGCTGTGTGCCCTGCGCAGCTCCAGCCTCCTGGGCAACCTGTGTATCCTGAGTGTCCTGAACCTGAGCTGCCTGAGCCCGTGGGTCCCACGCCGCCTGAACCTGAGCTGCCTGAGCCCATTTACAAGAAAGGATTACAACTGTTTATACTTCATGCTGAAGCTGATAGACATACATTACTTCTTTTCTATCGTTCTTTACAAGGTCGACCTTGTAGTATAACTTTGTTGAACAAATCCCGGACATATATGATATGGGTGTCACTTGCACATAGTTGATTTCTGGCGATGGTAATGCAGCACTTTCTTGTTGCCTTTGTCCTTGATGTCTGGAATTGTGGTGTTTTATTGTTGTGGTTATATTTGCCTAAGAGTTGTCACAAGACAAAAATGGAATTTCTAAAAAGACAATAAACTATACAATACAATATAATGCAAATCCACAGCCACTCCATTTTATACAGGTACTGGATCAGCCAGCTAAGCTTTAGTGTTTTGGTTTTGAGTGGTTCTAACTTTTATGCTGTCCATGGTACCAATGCTCTGAAGTAAATGCTCTTAGTTAGTAGTCAAAGGTTGCCTGAACTCTCTCAGGCAAGCTTTCTTGTAATTTCTTTAAGTAGTCTTCAGGAGTAGTTCTCCAGGCTTCCTGAAGGACATTCCAAAGCTATTCTTTGGATATTGGCTGTTTTCTGTTGTTTTCTGTCAAGATGATTCCATACTGCTTCAATAATGTTGAAGTCCAGGCTCACACCAAAAATGCTTTTTATAATTTCGGATGACAATACTGAGCTGTGGCAGAGTGGATTACAGACACATGGTGAACCGGGCAGGTTGCTAGCTATGTAGAGCAGCAGGGGAACCGTAGATAAACTGAGCAGTGTGTGGAAAACTAATCGAAGCAAATAAAGAGTGAAATCTGGAGCAGAACAGCCAAATCAGATTAGTTTCAGGCCTGAAGAGCAGAGCTGAAGATGTAAAGGGCCAAATGCATCTCTCATGTCCTGTATCAGGTCTTTACTGGATTTTTTCTATTTCTTAAAGATTCAATTCAATTTTATTTATATAGCTCCAAATCACAACAGTCGCGTCAAGGCGCTTTATAATCGTACCCTATAATGGTAAATGGACTGATTCTTATATAGCACTTTTCTACTCTCCCGGAATACTCAAAGCGCTTTATTACAATAATAATAATAATAATAATAATAATAATAATAATACAGAGAAAACCCCAACAATCAGATGACCCCCTATGAGCAAGCACTTGGCGACAGTGGGAAGGAAAAACTCCCTTTTAACAGGAAGAAACCTAACCTAACCAGGCTCAGGGAGGAGAAGCCATCTGCCGCGACTGGTTGGGGGTGAGGGGAGGAAGACCGGACAAAAGACACACTGTGGAAGAGAGACGGAGATTGATAATAACTAATGATTTAATGCAGAGTGTTGCATAAAAATCCAGTGAATGAAAAAAGGTGAGTGAAGAAGAAACACTCAGGGCATTATGGGAAGCCCCCAGCAGCCTAAGCCTATTGCAACTAACTAAGGGTCACCTGATCCAGCCCTAACTATAAGTTTTATCAAAAAGGAAAGTTTTAAGCCTAATCTTAAAAGTAGAGGGAGTGTCTGTGTCCCAAATCCAAAGTGGGAGCTGGTTCCACAGAAGAGGGGCCTGAAGGCTGAAGGCTCTGCCTCCCATTCTACTTTTAAATATCCTAGGAACCACAAGTAAGCCAGCAGTCTGAGAGTGAAGTGCTCTATTGGGGTAATATGGTACTATGAGGTCTTTAAGATAAGATGGGGCCTGATTATTCAAGACCTTGTATATGAGGAGAAGGTTTTTAAATTCAATTCTGGATTTAACAGGGAGCCAATGAAGAGAAGCCAATATGGGAGAAATATGCTCTCTCTTTCTAGTCCCTGTCAGTACTCTCACTGCAGAATTTTCGATCATTTGAAGGTTTTTCAGGGAGTTTTTAAGACAGCCTGATAATAATGAATTACAGTAGTCCAAC
>VUQS01006236.1:0-15873 GCA_015108495.1 Heterochromis multidens
CACTGTGTTGGCACATGGCATTGAAGATAACAGTGGAGGAATTATATCCTTAAACTTAGTTACAGCACTTTCAGGAAGACACCTACTGTAATGAAATGTATTCCCCACTGCTGTGTAAGTACTGGGCACAAAGACCACACCAGGAAGCAGAAACGCTCCGTCTCTGAATCACTCTGTGTTTGATCTAAAGTCATCAAAAAGATGGAACAAAATACCGACACACAGCCGGTGTATTCCTGGGATCACCGTTATGATGTCCATGTTTTGGAGTTCCTACAGCATCGTGAGAAAAACTGCTCAGGATTAGAGTTATAGATTTATGACACAAGGAATCTAACCTCAACCAATCCTGTGAGTTTGCCTTCAGGGCGTTCTGCCAAAAAAAAAATTTTTTCCAGATCACAGCTAACATTTGTGAAAGTGCGACCTGAGTCAGCACATACCTCAGACAACCTGGAAAAAAGTCCGGCTAAGTCTGAAAGTGATAACAGCTCTGATTCATCGAGCACAAGCTGCTCCGCTTCATCACCTGACGGAATCTCTGATTTAAAGTGTTTCTGTCACAAACTTCTCCCAACAAAGTCTGATTCCTCCACCTGAAAGAAAAAACAAAAAAAACAGCTGCACCTCCCTGTAGGTCAGCCTGCAGCTCTGTCTGTGGACAATAAAGTCAGAGGAAGTTGAGTGTGTGATGACCTGTGTTTGTATTCAGACCCCGCAGTGAGCGTGGCGCTGGTGCTTCCTGTTACCTTACGGCGACATGAGCAGGTTGAAGCTCTCCAGCACGTCCAGAAACAGCTCATTCCGCCTGTACTTGATGCCCTCCCTCCTCCAGCTGATCTGACCCATCACCTGGTTGGTGATCTGAGACTGCTCCTCTTTGCTCTGAGAGAGAGGACGGGCGTTCAGACCACAGTGGACTCATTCAGCTGTGTGTGTGTGTTTGTCAGACTCACACACAGTTTCATTTTAGATTTTCAGACTTTGATCAATTCAATAAAATTAATAAGCTTCTGCTTTAAAATAAAAAAATAGGGACCTGATTGATTAACGGTTGATTGATTATCTTTGATTCCGATCACATTCTGAATTAATCTCAGTCGTACCTGACTCTTGTTGCTTTGCTGGGTGATGAAGGTCTTCAGAGCGCCAGTCTCTGAGTTCTGAGGATAACCAAAGTCCAGAATCTCTGCAGAGCACAAACACAGTCATAAATCCACGATCTTCATCACCATCATCATCACTGTCATCATGATCATCATCACCACCTCCGCAGCCTCCTGGCTCGGTGCCTCCAGGTGGGACATCTGTCAGCGCTGTATTTTCTTTAGGTTTTGATTTTCTCATCCAACGCTACAAAAATCAAAACCTAAAAAAACCACAGAGCAGCAGCAGCCTGGCGGCGCCATCAGGAGACGCCACTTCCTGTTCAGGGAGTTCAGGCACAACAAACTACAGATGCACTGATTGCACTTTGGGAGTGTGACCAGCTGATGCTGCTGGAAGGTTCAGCTGATGAACTGAAATGAGCTCCTGTGGATGCACCTTTACCTGACAGCAGATTTGTAGAACTAATGCTCAGAACTTTAGCAGATAGCAGGACATCGACCCTTTGCCCTTCTTCACTCATTTCCTCCTAACTGCTCTGATCCCTTCACTGCTCATACCGAGGCTCTGAGCTTTGATAGCTTTAGCCAATTTCCCGTGTTAGCTTCTTTAAAATGTTCTGTTCAGCCGTCTGAGAGGATTCAGCATCTCGTTCGGTTTTTGTGGTGGTCCTGCACGTGCATGAATCAGATTGGCTCGTAATCAGACGTACGCGAGGCTGAGCAGCCGCTCACCAAGAGGACACTGGAAGGACTGATTCTGTCAAACTGAAGCAGCACACTCAGCTCAGCCTTCTTATCTGAAACCAGCAGCGATTTTGGGTCTCCACCCACAAAACCACCACAGGATGGATCCTGATCAGGTGCTGAGCCACCTGAGCCCAAACACCTGACACAGGAAGCTCCTCCTGCTGCTTGTACCTGTGATTTTACTCTTCTGGTAACCAACCTCTTAAAATCACCTCGAACGTGTAGAAATCAAACCGCCTGCTGTATGAGGACATGTATTCCATCATATTTAGATTTAGATTGAGCCTGTTGTTGATTTTTTTTAATGATATTCAGTGACCTCACACTGAAAAATGAATCCCTTTCATGCCTCACAGTCAGCTGAAACTGGGTTTCTATTGTGGAATAAAGTCCTGACTTTCCTTTGGGATAAGAGGAGACATTATTTAAATCAGTGCTGGATCATAGTGATTTCTGCACACCTTACAGGCCTTGGTCACGACATTACCTGACGTACACTCAGGTCACACCACTGCCCACATCCTTCAAAAACCTGCCTTTGACCATCTTCCCCCTCCCAGTCCTCAAACCCTGTACCGATCTTTGAAACACTAACCCTATAACCATTAAAGGTTATTTAAAATCATTCAATACTTCTGTGTTTGAGTCACATTTCTGCTTAAAGAAAAAATAAATAACTACTTTTGTAGTTTTGCGATAAATAAGGAGTCGTCTTTTCTAAAATCCTTCCTGCGCCTGCGTCTAACGCTCCCATCGCCTCCTTTCTCGTGGTGCTGTCACGTTATACAGTCTGTTTACCGTCCAGTGTTCGTAGATCAGAACGAAATTGTTGACGTTCTCCTCGCTGATCTTGCTAAAGTAAGCCGTCATGACGTCGCACATCTTGTAGAGGAGCTCGAACACCATGCTGGCATTGACGAAAAATGACTGAAAGGAGCCGGCACAAGTCCAAGATCCTTTAGTGTCATAAAGTGTTAGTATGGAGTCCTGTCTGAAGAAAGGCTTTTTCATTAATAAAAACTACCAGCATCAGAGCCAGCTTCCCTTTCTAAGATGAGGATATGATAGCGTCTCTCAGAACGACTGCTCACGGAGTCCTTCACAGTACCTCTGGATCTACTGAAACTCCCTGAGCGCTGTTTGGATCATGTCCTACACTGGGCTGGCATTTCTGGTTCAGTTTTAAGGTGGTTTTATTCTTATTTACAGGAAAGGTCCTTTAGTGTTGTCACTGGCCTGTCACAGTCATCCTCTATGGAGATGACCTGTGGGGTACCTCAGGGGTCTGTCCTCGGACCCCTCCTGTTTTCTTTATACATGTTACCCCTGGGGCAGGTCATCTGCAGGCACAGTGTGAGTTTTCATTTCTATGCAGATGATACAAAGCTGTACATCTCTGTTAACCCCAGTGACATTATTAAACTACATGCTCTCTGACTGTATCCATGGTACTAATTGCTGGATGGGACACAACAGCTAAATATGTATGAGACTGAGACTGATGAGACCCCCGATGCATCCAGCACACTCACAACAACACACCTGAGCTCCTTGTGTATAAAGTTGGACCAATACTGTAAAAACCTCAGTGTCTTATTTAACAACCACCTCAGCTTAAATAAGCTCCTGTCCAGTCATGTTTGATGTAGCTTGAGACTCAGTAAGATCAGCTCAGTTTGATCCAGAAGAAATCTAGAGAGAGCCATACATGAACTACAGCTGCTCCAGAGAGCAGCAGCCAAGAAAAGAGAACACACTCTTGTTCTAGCTTCCCTTAATTTTAGAATTGATTTTAAGATTTTACTGGGCTCACACTGAAGTATCTCCAGATCCAGCCCTGGTCAAGACCTGGTCCTCAGCAGAGGCTCTGCTGACCGTCCCACCATCTCGGCTGAGGATCGAGGGTGATTGGGCTTCTTCTGTCAGGGGAGCCACTCTGTGGATCAACCTGTGAGATCAGATCAGCGAGCTCACCTTCATCCTTAAATCCCTCTTAAAGACATTTTAATAAGCAGGCTTTTTCTGTGCATCCACTTTGAGTTATTTCTTTGTTAGCCATCATAATTGTTTTCTCGTCTTCTCCTTGTGATCATTTTTAAATATTTTATCTTTGCTTTTAATTGACCTGTTTTTTATTTTTCTTTATTTCTCACTTTGAATCTTCTCGTGCTGCAAATGTTCCCTCCTAATGCTTCACAAATGTTTCACTGCTCTTTGTTTTCTGTCTTGTGAAGCACACTGTAACAGAAATAAAGTTTATCATCACAGCAGTGAGGAAGACAGAGGCTGATGAAGATGGTCACAGAGGACTTTGATCTATTCATGTGATCAGTTATGGACGTGAACCTCAGCTCTGAGCTGATTAAGCTCTACAGTCAATCCTGATCTGGATGCAGGAATTTTGGGAATTGTTACCACTGTGAGACACGAGAACACCATCATACCTTCAAATGCACAAGAAACTAGAAGACGACAAACCAGAGACGAGGACTTGATGTTCCCAGGAAACACGATCGGATTTGGATCCAGGGACTCTGTATTCCCGTCTGTCTCTCTGTGTTGCTGAAGCAGACTGCGGTGACCTCATCACTCACTGAGGTTTCCGTCAGCGCCGCAGGCCCCACCTCTATGCTGCTGTTGCCTAGCAACAGGCTCCCTCTGCATGTCAGCAGCAGCGAGACTGAAGGAAACTGCAGAGCATCACATTCAGCACGCAGCTCTGCAGCGGCGGCAGGAGAGGATCCAACCTCACCACTTCATCATCATCAGCAGAGCAGGAGCATTACTGTCCATCACCACAGCACACCATGTGACTCCACACTGCCTCTGATTGGTTAACCGGTTATATTTAAGGTCCAGGTGATTCTTGGTGCAACTCTGAGATAAATTAGAGTTTAAAAATGATCAGAAATACTTCAGCTCTCAGAACAAACTCAGCATGTTTTAAATCGCACATAAACACTTCAAACCGAAGCAGCTCCACCCCCTGACGTGAGCTCAGCTTCGAAATACATCTGCTGCTGATCACATGATCCGAAAGTGAACCGATGCCGCAGCTAAGCACTGAAAAACTGATGACTGCTACAAAGAGCATCCTTCATTTAATCTGTAATCATGCAGAATAATTCAATTTAAACTCCATATAAATGCTTCAGACTCGTCCCTGCAGGCTGCAGGTGTGGAGGAGAGGACAGTGTTCATACACAGCTTCAGCTTTCCTGCCTCTGTGGAAACCTCATGGTGGACCCTGTTCTTCACCTTTAACCTCTCTGATCAGCTGCTTTGATAGAGAACTCTCTCCTGTTGTGACTTCACCACTTTGACAAAATCTGAGATTTAAATGTGAGAGTTGAAAATGTGAGTGAAACACGTCCTCTTCCAGCATCTTCTTCTCCATGTGCCCACACTCTGGCTTCATTAGGACCACAGAGCAGAGTCACATCAAAGACCAATCACACACAAAGAAAAAGCAGATATCCAGCACAGCCATCCCAAACTCAGAGGTACACACTGTAAAATCTTGTGTATTAAAATTAAAATGACAAACAGCTGCTGTCACTTTGTCCAAAACAGCCGTGATGAACTGAGTTGTACCACAAGACAGAGCAGCGAGTCAGTGTAACCTGTAACCAGGTAAGAACACCTTCTCACAGCCTGGAGAGCTGTGGAGAGGGCGATTACAGAAAGCAGCATTTAAAATGTGAAAACCCAGCTGTGATCGTCACAGGAAGACAACGTTTTTCTTTTCTTTGTGTTGTACGTTACGTCCTCGCTGGGCTCATTCTCCATGAGCTGTCACATGACCTCAGGATCAAAAACAGGTCAGAAAATGAAGAATAACATTTCAGTTTTACTTCTGTTTCTTTTCAAAGTAAAAATTAATTAAACTTTTAAACAGATGGTTTTTCCTGGTTTGGGGACGCAGCTGCAGCCTTTTTGATTCCCAGCTGGATCGATACTTTTACCCATCAGTAATCAATCAATATTAATTAATTATAATTATCTCCTCTGTGAGCTCACTGCACTTTATTGGACTCTTTAAGATTTTTAAAAACACTGAAAATTCTGCACAGATTTGACAATTTTTAGTACAACTTTTGGCACAACTGACCACATTTCCATAGTTACTGTCAAAACATCATCATCATGAAAAACCACACAAACATCTGAGGTGTTTAAGACTGCTTTTTCTACTTTTGGATCTGTATGACATCATCAAGAGAGAATATCCTCATCTGGTCACCCCCAGAACAGAAGCCCCACCCAGCTGCTTGTGAGGGGGCAGCCAATCAGAAGGCAGTTGTCTTAAAGGGGGAGGAGCTTCAGTAGCTTGTTTCAGACAGAGGATGGCCTGAGGGTAAAGGAGGATTACTCTGAGAGTCCAGGGATACAAAATATGCAGCTGGAAATGATCAGAGAGCTGTTACACATCAGCTGCAGTCACATATGAATCCATATTTATTACAGGTTAAGAAATAAATAAATTGGGTGATGATTTAGCTCACCTGGCTGAGCAGATGACCCATACAGCCTGATACAAAAACTGGTCTCTAGAGATAATTTCCTCCTTCATAACACCTGTACAGGGGGGAGGATGTTTTTAGAACTCACCTGGATTCAAAGTTTGCATTATTAGGGGCGTGGCCTCTTTGACTGACAGGTGGATGGTGACACAGGCAGCTGTAGCTGCTAGCTGTCTGCTCGGCTTCACCTGAACTGGACCTCTGGACCGTGTTTGTGCTGTTGGAGCCTTTTGGAGCATTTTTAATGACATCATCTGACCAATAATATGGCTGCTGTGAGGTTCATGTACTAACAGGTCACTGGGTGATGTTTGTCTGTTATAAACAGATTATGGGAGGATCCACGGTAAATAATTCTAAGGATGTGATGTGAGTGCAAGCTGAGGACTCACCTGATGTCATCACGGTAAACTCTGGTCTCAACACCTCCCCCTTGTGGTTGTAGATGAAGAGTCCTCCAATCATGGCTGACGGCGTCAGTCAGAGCCAATCATAACGAAGAGTCGCTGCGGCACAGACACAAAGACGACAAAGGTTATTACAGACAGCGCCCCCTGCTGACCACACGTGACAAACCTGTCAGATTTAAACCGTTTGATCCGGAGATCTCAGAAGGTTCAGAGGAAAACAAACCAATAATTCAACTGTCTGCCTGTTCATCACAGCAGCTTCTATAAAACTCATGTCTGCAGCTGCAGCTGCATTTGGAGAAACACTCCACACAGCAGGGGGCACTGTTCTCGACTCCGAAAACCTGTATTGAAAAAACAATTTCAAAAAGTCAGCAAACATCCTGGTCTATGAGCTGCCCAGCTGATGGCATCGTGATGGAAAGCTGTCCAAACACAGAAACACTGGTTAGCTGGAAACTTTAAGCAATAATCCAGATAACACATCATTAATTCCTGGAACGAGCAGCGAAATACAAACTCTGAAAACTGACTACCAGAGGAGCACTTGAACACAGCATCATAGTAAAACCAGAAGTCCATTATTCTCTCATTACTTTAAATGTAATTTATATTCATACAAACCAGCTGTAAATTTACCATCTTTATAATCACATTAAACACACCTTTCTTCAAATAACATGTTTAAAAAAGCCCATTTATATAAATCTGAAGATTTTATATTTATATGTATTTGTGCTCATACTGTGGAACAGTTTTCCTGTAAATGTTTAATTATAAACTATATTTCTCCATGAAGATCCTTCAACATAGAATGATGAAATCAGTCATAACGTCGTTAACATTCTCTTTCCTTTTCTTATTTCATATTATTTTATTATTATTTTGCTTCTAGAGAAGAAAAACGTTTTGATATTTGAACATAAGAACACAGAATAAGAAAATCACCACCCTAAAGAAAATAAACGCTGACGGTCTGCAGCCACCCGCTGATAAACCTTCCATGGGACGCATTCCGAACTCCATTGAATAAATTTCCGTTTTAACGAGTAGCATTAAATTTCAAGGGATTACATATGAAACCGTTCAGATCATTTTAGTGGTCGGTAACGGCGGGCTGTGTCGCTATTTTCGGCGTACAGAAAAACCCGCCAGCCTCGTGTGTCTCGGTTTTATTTGGACCTTAACGGGAGGACTGAGCTTACCACCCAGACACGTAGGTTTCGGCGCCGCCGGAGAGAACGTTAATTCTCGACGATACCGAGACATAACAACGCTAAAAAGGTTCCTTTTTCTTACACGTAGCTGCTTTCTGTGTGAGCCGAATTGAAGGGCGGCTCCTCTAAACTCACGGAGAACACCGCACCTGAATCCACGCCGTAAAAAACGTGACTGATCAGCCACATACGAGCGAAAACCGTGATTTTTGACGGCTGTTCCTGAGCTAGCCGTTAGCTGCCGCAGCGGTCAGCCGCCGCCGCCGCTGCTGCAGTGCAGACAGACGGACGGGCGGGCGGACACACGGACGGAGGGGCTGACCGCGCTCCGTGTCCTCACCGGCTCCGCGGAGAAGCTGCTGGGTCTCCGGGCGGACTCCTCCTGAAACCCCGCGGGCCCCGCCGTCACTCCATCAGGACATTTGACCGTGAGAACCGGATCCTCCGTCTCCTCCGCTCGGTGCCAAGATGTCGGCGCCGCTGCTGGAGCATCGCGTCAGCTGACGGAGCCCCGCCGGCCGCGTCCCGCTCACAGCACCGCCCTCCTCCACCAGGACCCTCCCTGCCCCGCAGGACCTTATTTAACCACCGCGGCTCTTTGTTTCAGCTGCCGTGGTAGCTGGGTGTTGGTGTGATTCAAACACCGGCGCATCCCGGCCCGCTCCCTCCCGCTGTGTTCGCTCTCTGAGGCCGAGGCCGCAGCTGAACGGATTGGGATGCGTCCCTCACTCCCTCGCATCTCAGCAGGAAGGAGACAGAGCTCTGAACATGAGTCATTCACATCACTGTCCGGGAGCCCAGACCATCAGGGGGCCCACATCTCCAAGTTTATCCCTTTCAGGGTGACCGTGGAAAAAGATTGTTTTCTTAATGAATCTTTACCGGGATGAATAAAGGACATTTAAACAGAAATAAATGTATTACCTCCACCATGGAGGTCATTCTGTCTGGAAAAGTTTTGGATTCTGATAAAACTTTGCAGGGGTGCAGAGTGGGCTCATGTTAACGATTCATTCAAATTTGGCTTCCATCCACCAAAGTCTTCAAGGTCAACGTCATGATTTATGGGTGGAAAATTGACAACAAGCCTTAAAACCTAGAAACTCTGATTCTTACGAGAAGCACCCAGAGGCTCTGTTTGTGTTCAGTGTGAATGCAGGGCCAGACTGAAGTCCTAAGAGGACCCTGATGATGTCACTAGAACCGAGCACATTTCCTGTAACTCTTAATCAGGTTTTGGTTTTATGAGAGAGCAGACCTGTCATGGAGATTTGTTGTTAGTTTGGATTTCCTGTTTTTAACCAATCACCATCGAGCCTGTAGAGAGGCTCTACCAGAGCAGGAACCACTACAAATGTGAAAGATGCCCTAAAACATCTTGTTGGCCACTTTCAGGGCAGAGAGAGGACCTCAGATTTTGTAGATCACAACAAGCACTCGGTTAGTTTCAGGTAAAGACGACAGTTTGGTTAAAGTCTGTCTCAGAGCAGTAACCCTGCTCATGGGTGACCACTCTCCTGCCAGAGGACACCCTGTAAACCAGCAGCTTTAACAAAGTGGCTGTTACCCCGGAGGTAAAAACTGGGGTAAAAAAGCCCCTCACACAGAAGAGCGTCTGTTTCCAACTCTAAGATATAAATGATGAGCTCCTATAACCACACAGGCAGGTCAGAGGAGCACAGTCAGGCGCACTTCATATGTTTCAAAGACTTTTATTGACAAATAAATCAAATGTCTGCAGAGAATCAGTATTTACAGTGTTCACCCTTCTTCTTCAGAACTTCTGTAGCTTCAGATCCATTCCTAATGACATCCTCAAAGACAACCTCTTCCAACCATCCAGGGGCAGTTTGGTGATGATCTGGACATTTTGCAGCATGATGGAGATTCATGTCACAAGGCAAAAGTGAGGATTCAGTGGTCTGGTGATCATCACATGGCCAGGAAACTCCCCAGCTCTGAATCCATCCAGAATCTGTGCTCAGTCCTTTACAACCACCTCTGAAACAGTCAGGACACTGTGTAAAATGTAAATAAAATCAGAATGCAATGATTTTCAGATCTCATAAACACATATTTTTTAGCTATAGAACATAGAAAACATATCAAATGTTTAAACTGGGAAAATTAACCATTTTAAGAAAAATATGAGCTCGTTTTAAATTTGATGGAATCTCAAAAGTTGGGACGAGGCAACAAAAAGCCGGAAAAGTAAGTGTTACTAAAGAGAAACAGCTGGAGGAACATTTAAAGGTGAACTGGCAGCAGGTCAGTAACATGTATAGGTATAAAAAAAAGCATCTTAGAGAGGCAGTTTCTCAGAGGTTCACCAATCTTCAGAATAAAGTTCCTCACTGTGAATATCTCATCATCTACAGTCATCTGGAGGAATCTCTGTGTGCAGTGACCTTCAGGCCCTCAGGCAGCTCTGCATTAAAAACATGATTCTGTCATGGAAATCAGTGCATGGGCTCAGGAACACTTCCAGAAATCTCTGTCTGTGAACACAGCTCACCGTGCCATCCACACATGCAGGTTAAAGCTCCATCATGCAAAGAAGAAACCATATGTGAACATGATCCAGAAACAGCGCCATCTTCTCTGAACCAAAGCTCATTTAAAATGGACTGAGACAAAGTGGAAACTGTTCTGAGGTCAGGCCGATCCAAACATGGATGCCGCGTCCTCCAGACTAAAGAGGAGATTTACAAATCATTTGTTCTGTCTTTATTTACATGTTACAGCATCCAAACTTTTTCAAAACATGCAACACGTACTCAAACTGCAGTTAAAGTCAGATCACAGCTTTTACCAGCTACAAACCATCAGGAAGTCAGTAAAGTCGTTTTTGTCTCTGAATGATGTAGAAACAGTTTCATCACCTCTCAGCTGGACTGCTGTATCTCTAACTTTAATTTGTCCACCTCCACCTGTCTCAGGTACAGGATTCTAACCGTACAGACATCAGTCGTGTTTTAGCTCAGCTGCAGCAGCTACCTGTGAATTAAATCTGCTGTTAAAGCTACTCCATGGATCAGGATCTCCTGGGAGGAGATCATCCTTTGATCACGTTGCCCTGCGTTTCATTGGATCGTGTTTTTCTGTGTGTGGGTTTCAGGTTTGGTATTTATGCTTTTCTATACTTTTAAAACTAAATCTGACTCTCCTGAACACTTTGCACGTTGGCTCGACCGCTGCTGCTTCTAAATAAGTGACCTCATTAATGTGAACAGGTGACATCTGTCCATTAAATCAGGTGACATCCACAAACAGAAGACACAATCCAGCCTGAAGTGTGTGCAGAGGAAACCACGGCAGTGTGATTTCACTCAGCAGGGATGACATCAGAGCAGAAAAGTGCAGAATCATTATTTGGACAGCAGTGCAGAACATCTGGGAACATTGTTAACTATAAACTGATGCAAAAACAGGAGCAGTTGTGCATAAAGATCCTCCAGCTGATGCTCAGTATCTCCCCCTACTTCACAGGTTCCCCCCCAAATCTCAAAGAAAACCTCCACTCAGCTGGATCTACAGGGCAGTCTGGAGAGCTAAAGCCAGGTTAACCTACATTATGTTCACATGGAGCATCTGTGGTCGAGGTGTGCCCTCTGTGAGAGTCACAGCTCATTGTTAAACTGGACAGCAGCTCCTCCTCTGATGCTTTTTATTGTTTTTCTGCTGTGAAGGTTTGAAGTTGGAGAAATGAGAGCGCTGACGGGCTGAGCACCTTTTCCCAAACTCCATCAGGTTTTCATTCCTTCGTGGACTTTCTCACATGGAGACGTTTGTGTGTGAAAATGATTTTGTCCTTTAGAGCAAAATGAACCAAAACGTTCTCCATTGACAGTAATGTGAGAACATCACGCTGACAGAAGAAATAACAGAGTCCTGATGTAAACAGGGTTTGCTTCTTTTTTAAACAATCATTCACAGGAAATAAAAGACGTTTCCACCTCATTTTCACTGAGTTTTATTTTAGACTTCTGAGCTGTGGGAGCCTGGAGAGCTCCATGTGCTGCTTTATCTGAGATCTGTTCTGTAACCTTCAAACGTCGCCAAACAAACACATAAAAATGGATTCAGAGGACTGGACAGGTGTCTGCTGGGAGCTGGAGGCCAGGTGAGGTCATACAGGTGTGCTGCTTCACAGTGAAGGTTCATAAATAAAATCTGAATAAGATGAAGATCAAACTTTCCTGAATCAGTTCAAACTTCTTTATTCAAACTACAAACTTGCCAGTTTTTAATCATGAAAAACGTTTCCAGGTCCATACATTATGTGATCACATGACATCCACAAAGAAGTCGCCGGGGTTTCCCATGGCCATGCGGAAGGACTGTCGGGAGGCAGAGACTCCAGGCTGGACTGATGAAAGGTCACGGCGCTGACCTCTAGATGGTAGCAGTAGGTCTTCAAAGGAGGTCGGAGGTCGCTGAGCACTGCTGTCACTGAGAGGCTCCGCCTCCAGCTGTTTGTCAGGAGAAGCACTCACTTTGGAGGCTCTTGATTCGCTCCCTCCTCCTCCTCCTCTTTCTCCGCTGTCCTTCTGATTGTCACTACAGTTTGATCCACTGCTACAACTTCCTGTAAAATCACAACAAAACATGACATCATCACTTCAGACAGCACAGACCTAACATCGTGATGTCACATCTCAAGCCTCAGTATTGTTTTTGTTTCAGGAAGTTACCATATTAGGACGAGAGGCTGGGGGGCTAAGTTATCAGTCACAATCAGTGCTCAGAGTGTCTAAGTGACCACATGGTGGCGCTATTAGTCTTTAAAAAAAGGAGAGGTCAAGTGTCAGCCATGACGGATGCTTCTGCCTTTCATAGTTTCAGAACCGTGTCCAAGTTTTCAGGACAGGACAATAAAGACAGAGAGGACATCTGTTACCTTCACTGCGTGGGCTTCCTCCTCCTCCGCCTTCAAAAGCCGGCAGCTGGTGGAGGGGGTGAGGGGAGCTGTAGGGATGTGGGATGGGGTACTGGTAGGGGAAGGTGAGCTGGTCACAGTCGGATCCTCCCCCTCGACTGGAGGCTCCTTCATGATCCATCAGAGACATCACAGTCATGTCTGAGGAGGGAGGAAGAACAGATTCATCAGTGCAGCTCAAACATCAAACTCATGTTCTTATTATAAAACACCATTTTTATTTCCCATCCTCACCTCCACAGAGGTCTCCGAACACGTAGTAGCACTGCTCAGAGAAGGTCACCTTGTTGACGGTGTGTCGGATAAATCCGGCCTTCAGCAGGTTGCTGGCATACTTGCGAGCCTCGCGGCGGTCGATGAAACCCTCCACGTTATGGTGCAGCCAGTCCACCACGTCTGAACCTGCAGGGATGGAGGGAGGCCGTCACAGGCTGATCACAAGCTGGTCTTGGGAAGGAATTCAGGACTTTTTCTGGAAAGATCTTGGATCAGTTGTTTGAGACAATAAAAAAAACCTTCACAGGTACCCTGAGTGTCATCACAGGCAGCAGCTGGAGGTCAGAGAGCGAACGCACAACAGCAGGAGACAGACACGCAACACAAACATCCCATGAAACTGAGAACAGGTCCAAACACGGAACCTACACAGACGTTCCCTCTTCATTAAGATGGTGTCTTCTTAAGTCACATGTCAAAGGTCATCTTTGATGATTTACATGATGATGATTTACAGATGACAGCTGTCAGCCATCAGAGCCAGCACCGGAGACCATCGGCAGCTGTGGTCAAGTCATCACGAGCCCGAAGCTCTGCTGGGATCTGTTTGATTGGTCTGCAGCGAACTCTGGGAGAAGCAGCAGACTGGCCAATCAACGCCTTCCAGTAACTAAACAACAGCAGCTCCAACTCGAGGTCAGGTCTAAAATACTCGCTCTCTCTGCCTCCTCGTGTGGCTAAAGCTGTGTCCTCACAGGGCGCCAATCACTCGTCGTACATCACTTTGGCTCCTCACTAGACATACCAGGCTCTGGTTGCCTAGGTAACCCTCCAATATATTTACTACCAGTCAAGTCAATTCAATTTTATTTATATAGCATCAAATCACAGCAACAGTCACCTCGAGTCACTTTATACTGTAAGGTAAAGACCCTACAATAACACAGAGAAAAGTCAGTCATGGTATCCTGCACTCTCATTGGTTGTCACCTCAAGTGCTCACCTTGAAGTTGATCAAAGTTTATCTCAGGACCCACCTGTGACATGACGCCAGCATTTTATTGTTTGAACTGGCCGAACGTCATTCACGTTCTGTGGTCGCCATGTCCCTGTGAGTCACTTCCTGTGCGGACACAGCTTTAGGAGCTCCATCAGAGCAGAAACGATGGAAGCACAGCTGGAGTAAAATCCTCCACTCAGTTCTTTTTTTACTTTGTGGTGGGAACGGGAACCTCAGCGGACTCTGACCGGACGTACTTTTAGTGAAAACTCTTTCATAAAGTTCGAAGCCTCCAATCAGGCGCTAAAGACAGCGTATAAAGATTCACGTGAGATTTCCAGTCAGCGTAGGAGATGACTGCATCATTAAGATACGCCTCGCAGACTGCTGCAGGAAACTGTCCAGGAGCCTTTGAGCAAGTCATCCGCACCAGGCTCATCGACACCATTTACAAAAACATGGGATCTCATCACACTTTGAGACCAGCAAACATGCAGAGCTCCTGTGGTTGATCTACGAATGAGGATTGTGTTTAACCACCTTCAGGGTTTCCTAACCTCTGACCTCTGACCCACGGGTCAGGTTAGGACTGGGTTTGGTTTGAGACACGTTAAATAGGAACATTCCCAAAAACTAGAAGATGTTACCTGACAAATGAAGTCAAATCACAGTTTTCCTGTGCATCATTTCCATGTGGAGCTCCAAACATATGAGAACTATAAAAGCACCCACACCCTGACGGGTGACCTGATGGATGTTAAGGGTTAAAGGTCGTGGTTCCAGGATCCAGACTAAAATGTGAGGCGGACTTCTTACCGATGAAGGCATTGGGGATGGTGATCTTCAGCCACATCCTGTCTCGAACCTCCAGGCCAGACTCTGGATTGGCCATTGCCTTGACAACCATCGTCATGTCGCTGTGGATGTTGAGATGGTTTTCTTCGTGCACGCCTGGGGAACAGCAGCAGATTAGCGTCTGATGGACAGATGATGGTGGATGGAAGCTGCAGAGGCTGGTGGGTGTCATACCGTAGTGTGGGAGGAGCCTGCCTGTCATGGCGGCGGTGTGAGACACCCAGGCAGCGGGGTCGATGGGACGGACTGGCTCGCCTGTGGAGTTTTGGATGTGTGATGTAATCAGATTACTTTACATAACACCTTGTTCCTGTGTGACCCATAAATGTTGATGCTAACTCACTTCTCGGCAGCGTGAAGCAGCCTCGCGGGTTCGGATCCCAACACTTTGCCACCGTTAGCGTCACAGGACTGAAAGGAAGGACAAACAGATTGCTCAGAAGTCTGGTCAGGACATCACGTAACTTTATTTACACAGCACCTCCCATACAGACATGCAGCTTAAAAACAGTTAGTCAGGTCTCACTGGACTCACAGGTCAGTATGTCAGAACATCAACTCTGTCCTCGAGTTAGGCTTAGGGGCAGTCTAGGCAGTCATCTGAGCTCGGAAACTTATGTCACATGTGGACTGAAGTCAGAACACTCAGGACGTTTTCACACCTATAGTTTGTTTCCTCTGGTCTGAATCAGTCGATGAGTTTGTAAACTAGCTTTTCCTGTGGTTTGGTTTCTTTTCACACAGAAAAATCCAAACGAACCAAAATGCGTCACTACAAACCAGGTGAGATTGTTCAGCCTGCTTATTGGCCAGATGTGTCTGGGGCGGAGCAACAAAAGTAAATACAGGAAGAAGGC
>VUQS01006237.1:7809-20359 GCA_015108495.1 Heterochromis multidens
CGGGTGTAAAAAAAAAAAAAAAAAAAAAAAAAATCAGCTCCACTCGACTCCAGAGAGGAGCAGTACGCAGTAATGATGTTGACTCAAGTCTGATCCATGTGTACATTTCCTCCTCAGTCAGCGTGCCTAGAGAGAGAGGTTTGCGTTTGTGGATGTTTCATTTTGAGAAGGAGTGCGCATAATAAGCAGAGTGACAGGGGACTGCAGCGAGAGCTAAAGTACACCAAGGCCCTCAGAAAATGTTTGAATAATGTTGCCTAATTGGTGCCCGATATGTTTGGTAGCAAACAAGAGCAAAGAGAGCAGTTAGCTATACTTAGCAACTGTTAAATCAGTCACTGAGCAGTTCATGGTTCTGATTGGCCCGCTGAGGAATGTGTCTGTGTCTAAAACTTAAAAAAAAAGGAAGGCCCATGTGTCATTTTAATTTAAAAGGGGTCTATTATTCTCATTTTCAGCTGCGTATTTTATTTTTGGACTCTGCTGCAGTAGCTTTTCATGATTCACAGTTCAAGGAAATTCTTATCTTATCTTATCCCGGGCCTTGTTCTGAGCCCCTCACATCATTCCTTGTCTGAAACATCTCATTTAGCTGCTCTCCCTTTAAGGAACATCCTGCCTTTAAGCCAACTTTCCTCTCACTGGCTGCACCTCATAAACAGGAGGTTCATTTGAAATGCTGTAAATGGGCTTCACTGTATATAAAATATGAAGCATCCTTCACTGTAGCAGTGCATCAAGGAAAATCCACCCCCACTACAACGGCTCTCAGTATCCCCCGTGTTTCCGAAGATGAGCAAATGAACAATGAATTATAAATCTTTGGCTGTTAAACAGTTATTCAGATTGTCAACTGATTTATTCAATCAGTGAAAGACAGAGCCAACAACACATGAGGTGGCTGCCTGCAGGTACATGTGGATGCTAATCGTGAATGAGAAAAGCGGCTTCATCAGCCAAGACATTTCACAAACAGAGTTAGTGAAGAGGCGGGTGTGTGGTGGGCAATAAGAGCGAGGCACTGCGAAAGTGACAGTGTTAAGCAGGGGAAAAAGGGGGATATAAATGGAGATTGGATTATTTATTTATTAATATATTTTGATAGATTTTAATGATGACAGATTAAAATTTTCTATGGGAATGGAGAGATTTGACAGTTCTGGATTTAGAAGAAAAAATCCTCACTTCCTGTCAAATCTAAATGAAATTGCAAACATCCTCTAATATTTACCTCTAATATTATTACAGTTTTGATGATAGTTATTCAATTGTTATTGTTCAGGAATGGAAGAACATTGGATTCTGCAGTGATGTGTAGAGTTTACTGGTCTGTTATCTTAAAGAGAGATGAGCTTGAAGGCAAAGCTGTCAATTTACTGGTCAGTCTATACTATCTATACTACTGATGACAGGCTGTGGTTAGTGACCAAAAGAATAAGATCATGGACACAAGTGCCAAAATCTGGCTTCCTCCAAAGGGTGTATGTGTTAACTCTTAGAGACAGTGTGATGACCTCAGCTGTGAGGGACTCTGCATTGAAAAGAGCCATGGTTTGGACATCTGGCTAGGAAGTCTCCTGGACAGGTGTTTTAAATATGTCCAACTGGGAGGAGACCCTGGAGGAGACCAAGGAGATGCTGTCTCTTGGCTGCCTCGGGAATGCCTTACTATCCCAAGGCAACTTGGAAGAGCTGATAGCTGTGGCACAGAAGAGGAGGTCTGCTTAGACAGCTGTCCCCGTGACCTGGACCCAGACAAGCGGAAAATGAATAAATGGATGGGTGGAGAATTGCAGTTTTGTATTTAATTATTGAATTCCAAATGGATAGTTTATTGTGTTTTTTGGACTGATTCATAAGACTAATTTGGTTTTTGCTAATTCTGCAGCCACCTGTCTTGTATTGAATTAAAGCTATTATGATCCCTCACATATATTTTGTGAGAATTTATTTTCCCTCCTCAGTCAAGGAAATGTCAAACAACTGTGTACTTTGCCCTTGGTTTGGATTAACAGGAGGATTTAGTTTGCCTGGAAGCTTTGACTTCCAAGGAACAATCCCAATTTAAGACACAAAAGGTTTTGTGCTATGGATTATGCCACGTTTTATTTTCTTTGTGTGTTTGCCAAGTTGCCTCAACTGTATTGACACATCCAAAGGACAAGTATTTGTTTTAGTTTATTTATTTTTATTGTCATTGCAGCTGACCTGCTCTTTTGCAGAGCAGAAATGTTTCCAACCGAGGCATTAATGTGAGAGAAGAAGCCATCAGTTGGAACATGAATGAAAAATAAACTTTGGTGAATCAGACGCAAGGACAAGGGCCTTGGCTGCCTCTTCACCTGATAATGCTTTTGATCTGATGTGTCACTAGACGATGCACAACTGACAATTACCTCTCTACAGCACTCAGGAAAAAAGCACTCTCACTACTTTCAACCCACAGACACTCAGGAACACACATAATACAAACAAACGCTGCCATTCGTCATGCCATTTGCCAAGACCACTTGGACCAGCCTCCAACCTGTTGAACACAAAGCCAAGATAAGATGGATTTGGGCTGCCCAGTCTCCCTTTGTATTTCCCAAGCAAAATGTCAACAATACAATGTGCCCTGAGGAGTGGCTCAAACCAAATACCCCTCCTCTATCAGAGTGTCTGGCCTCTGATCCCCTTTGATGTCATGTCATTCTATTAAAAGTCTGAAGGGATCTGGGCTCCTTATCTTCTGTCTGCTTTACCTCCATCATGCAACCGCCACTGATGAACTATGCATAGTTTTTCTTGCCTTGGGTTGCCTATATGTGTGTGCAAATGCAATCTTCAGCTGTGTGTGTGTGCATGTGTCTGTGTCTGCGTGTGTGTGTGTATAAATATATGACATATAGCGCAGGTAAGTGGCTGTTGATAGTCCTCGTGGTATTGTGTGGAGCGACTTGAGTGACGTGCGGTATTAAAAGTGTCAGTGTGGGGGTGACATGACTGTGATAAGGAGCCAGTGAGAATCATCCTCATTAAGCATCAATCCTGCTTGACTTTCAGGCTTGTTGCCCTGGGCAACATCCTGCATTGTGACACATGGAACAACAAGTCATGCAAATAAAGGAGATAGGAAAAAATAAATGTGTGTGCCCGGGCTATAATTTTTCCCTTTGCTGTCACCTGGGGGGGTAATCTGATATAAACTGAAGAATCTTCTGTTTTTGACACTCCTGCAGTTAACATATGAGCAGATTAAGCCTAGTCAGAGGTGCATGTGTTTGCATATTGTGAGTCCTAAATTAAAGTCTAGTCATCTGTTAAGTATTATAGGATTAAAATAGTTTTGTTACCAACTGCAGATTGTGCTGAAAGGGATTTGTTTGTTTCTTGTCTCTCACTTGCTTCTATCAGAATGCACACATACACACACAGTGGTGCCACCGCTCAGGGAGAGTGGTGTATCGATGCTCAAACCATTGCAGTGTGTCTGTGTGCTTATCAGCTGTCCTTAGAGCACTTAATAGAAGCACTGTGACAGGGGATTTCAGACTGACAATGCTGACTGCAGACCATGTATTGTGCCAGTTTATTGAAAACAGCTGCATGGATTTAGCAGCTTGCAAGCTACATATTGTGTGCGTGTACATATAGTGATGTTGTCAAAGAATATCACATCTTTGTCACTTAAGTGTGCTAGGGGTTCCTGCTTCCATACTGCACATGCTCTCACAAACACAAAGCCTCAGTATGGAATCATAATCCTGCTTTTCAGCATATAGAATGTATATACAAGAGGTCATCTAGATAAAAGAATTCACTCAGCTTACAAGTGCATGTTGCATGCATGTTAATGGGATTATAGGAATTCACATTCTGGGACATTGTATGATACAGTAGTGAGGGTTACTTATGCACTTCAGATTCATTATTATATTATGAGCATTCAGACCTGGTGAGCATAGCAGCTTGGGGTTGCAACGCATCTAAACATAATACCTTTATAATCACGTGTTTTGAAATGTATCAAGCGATGTCTGTGCAATATAATCTGTGTAAGTGCAGTTCAGCGAAAGTAAACTGTAACTTGTGCTGGTGCTGCTAAAAAGTTCATTTTGCTTTGCTTTTCATAGGTTGGGCATTTAGAGGGAGAACCTTCCCTAATAACTTCTGTAAATTTTATGATATCTACATAAAATATAGAAGCAGTATATATTCCATGTGTTTCCATTTTGTACCCCGTAGAAGAGCAGTCTGTAAAAATGTGTGTTTATCCAGTGTACTCCTGAAAGTTAGAATGCACCAAGTAAGCCTACCTCCTTCTTAAATGGTTAAAACTTAATCCAATCTGTACAATGAATGCCCATCATCGTGTAAAATATAAATGTAAAAAATACTGATCTTGGAAAATAAGTTGCTCCAGCAAAATTCCAAAGAAAATGAAAGCCTTTGTTTTAAAAAATGTTTCTATGTGGTGAGGTACAAAAACAAATCAATCAGTTTGCTAAGTGCTTTACTTATTTGGCAGGCACTGTCAATTCTCATAGCAAGACATAAGCTGGGGTCTCAAAAGTCAGTCAAAAGCATGGTGGTTTCCCCCTTCTAGGAACTCTGTTCATCTTTTGAAACTGTTAGCTAAGTTATTTCTATTCATATCTCATTCCTGATTTTCTCCACGTCTTCACAAATTCTGTTGCATCTCTCTTAGCTACTGACACCTATCACTCATCCGTGGGCCCTTTCCCCTGTGCCTTTCAGCAGGCAATCACGTTATTCAGTAACTGGTGTTCGAATTATCATAAGCTCCAGAGTGCAACTGGCTCAGTTCAGAGGCCATAGAGGATCCAGTCTTGATGATGAGTCAGTGGCTAAATGCCTGGTACCAGTGTGGGTTATGTCCTGCGGTTGGATAATTTGCATAAGGAAACCAGCCGAGTTTGGCTTTAAAAAGATCAGGGTCAGTGGAAAAATAGAGATTCACTTTTCTTTTTAATCAATGTGGTTTCCTGAGGCCTTGTGCAGGGCTGTTCTGAAAGAGTTATTGGGAACACTTTGCTTTATGTACTGTGCTCATGCTGAACATTTCGCTGACAATCAGCAGTATTGGATCAGTGCTGGATACACTCGACCTCATGGGCATATAATAGTACATACTGTGGCGTCTCCTCACATTGCTTATTGCCGCTATTATTCTTTTTTCTTCAGATAAGTGCCAACCAACCTTTTTTTTTTGTCTGTCATCAGAATAATATAAATCACCAATTCATGACATAAGATCGGTTTGTCAACCACGCATAAATTTTACCACAAGGTCCATTTTATCAGTGGTACAGGAAGTCTTTTGCAGCAGTGTCATATGTATAACACTGGGAGACCTACTCTATGCTACAGGTGTGTGTGCTTCCATGTTAGCCCATGCCTGCAGCCATAACATGTTGAAGTCATGACAGCACTGGTTATTAGTGCTGAACCTCCACTTGTGTGTGTGATCCAATCAATAGCCAGGACTGCAATAACCCTGCAGTGATGTATTAAGATGTATGACAACACCATACCTCCCCCAGGTTATGGACTCCTACATTAAATAACAAACCACTTGCAAAACAGTAAATGTTATTTGACTGTTTTATGATAAGTCTGGTATCGTGTTTATGGCCCTGCCTTTCAAAGGACATGCTACATCTTACAATTAAAAAAAATAAATAGTGTTAAAGCTAAATATGCACAGGTTGTCCCATTCAGTAATGAGGTGTATACATATATTTGACTGTCAGTTTTCATTCCCTCATTTAGTATGTAATCTACATATGACCATATGTTAGGAGGCCACAATGCATCATGTATGGTGAAATGTATTTAAGGTGAATGGAAAAAAAAATGAGAATGCAAAGTGAGGAGTAAAATTTGTTATGGTGGACTGTATTTTGTAGAAATATACTGAAAATACTAATATATCCTGTTTAAATAACTATTCAGACCCATTCTTGTGACACTCACAATTGAATTGTGGTCCATCATGCATCATCTATTAATGATCCTTGCACAGCTTCTATAGCTACCTGTCACTTATTGATTTCATTCAACAGTTGTAGTTGTAGTTGAGACAACTGCCTGTAGACCTGCAAGGCAGAATAGTGCCAAGGCACAGATCTGAGGAAAGATGCATGAAAATCTCTGCAGCATGAAAAGTGCCCAATTCCTGTGTCACTGTCAAATGGAACAAGTTTTGAACCACCAAAAATCTACAACGATCAGCAATCAAACTGCGAAAGCAGAGATGAGCTGCCTTTATCAGATAGGTCATGGCGACTGTGACTGAGACACAGCGTTGTTTTTAAGGTGAAATCTTACAGAAGTATCACTTCACCAATCAGGGCTTTTATGGTAGTGTGGCTAAAATGCACATAACAGCATGACCCTTAGACCACTAGCTTTAAAACTCCTCTGTTATGATGCTATAGTTGAACATGGTGGAAGTATGATCATGTTGTGGGAATGTTATTGTTAGGTTTTTTGTTTTTTTGTTTTTTTTTTATTTTGTTGTTTTGTTGTTGTTTGTTTTTTGTTGTTGACCGCGAGACTAATCAGGATAGAGGAAATGGTGGATGCAGAAAACACAGAGCAAATCTAAGTGAAAAGTTTTACCAGTGGGCATAGGATCTCAAGTCAATGAAAAGCATACTGTCAAGAAAACATAGGAGTAGCTTTGGAATCTCATCCAAATATAGTATCTTTGAAGAGATCTGAAAACAGAGCAATACAGCCATGCTCCTCCTCTAACCTGGTTAAGCTTTTGCTGAAAAAAAAAATGGCAATATCAGTGTGAGTGATATCAGCTGATAACTCCCTACTGGCCTGCAGGTAACTGGAATACTGCTGGAATCAAATTGAAATGAGCATATTTCAAATTCAAAATGAACATTAACTATATTTAAAAAAAAACAAAAAAAAAAACAAGGAGATTTTGCCGTTTATACCTTTTATATCTTGTCTTCGTACTATTTTCTATTAAATATTCAGTTTATATTTAATACAGTGTTTTAGCATTTTAGAAAGGGGCAACACTAACAAGAGCATATGATGGTGTGACAGGGGCAACAGGGAAAAGTTAATTCCATGTTTTACTGATGCGTGTTCGCATCGCACACAGACTTTCCCACCACCCCATTTCATAGTCCCTGAAGTCTGCCACACTGAGACACAGTGGACTCAGGATTGATTTTAATCAGGGCTGTCACTGGATCAATGGAAGTTTATTACCCCCAGAAGGAGCACTGGCAATGAAGCTCTGCCCCCTGGGAGGTGTAGTTTCACCAGCCTTCATCATCCAAGCTGCTAACACCCCTTAGGGAGCATCTGGTATGGGAATTGCAGTTTTTATTGTGTGCAGTAAATCTCATTGTTATTTCTCCAAAAAATGTGACTTTTTCTCTAACATTGGTGTCATGAAGGAATATTGAAAGGAGTGCCACATTAGAGCGTATGAGTATAAATACATTAGTTGAGGGCACAATTGTTGTTTGTCAAATGCAAAGTGATGTGGCCAGAAGTGGATAGACAAAAGGGAAGCTGAACAACAGAGCGAGGTCATTTATTTATGCTCACAGTCCTGTCAACATGATGAAACAGTCTGTTTCTCATCTAATATCTGGCGTGTGTGTGCACCGGGCATTCTTTTGACAAACAACCAAGCAGCGGTGCTTACAGCGCAGCGTGTTATATTAGAGCCATTTAGAGAGACCGCTGGAGCCCACTCCCTGTTGCTCTCAATACTCACTGGTTTTCTGTTGCTCAGGTGACCAGTACAGGGCTGTGATTAATTGCACTTTGTTAATAAGTAATTCATCCAATAGCTGTACAGGAGAGCAAGTAAGTCCATATTAGTGTATGGTGTGTGTGTGTGTGTGTGTGTGTTTGTGTTGGCAGTGAAGGCATCTCCATGTGCACTCACATTTCTGTGCCAAGCCTTTCTTCCTCCATGCTGCTGTACATGATCATATTCACTTGGGGGTTAAACAATTACAAATAAGAAAGGTTTCTCCCCAATACTGTCCTCATCCCTCATAGTCCTCACCACTAGTATTTGCCCAATGATATATGAGGTGAACCTAATACTGTTCTCACCAACCCAATGTCCTGATTACAAACAATTATTCATTGTTACTTAGAGTAATAAAAGGGTAATGGGTCCCCATAAATCTACTTGCTGGTGCTTCTATTTGTTCCCACAAGGGTGTTACCAGCAGGCCCACTGGGGGATGCAAGACTAGGTCAACGGCAATGTCAGACATTTGACCTGCTTCATTAATTTGGGTCTGTGATATTACATTATTGTTTATTAAATGGCACTGATGGGAAGATTCATAAATCCTGTGTGTCTCTGACGCAATTAATTTGTTGCAAAGGAAACTAAATTAAACTAAATCATAAAATCTTTGAGTTTATCAGTTGGCAGGGGGGCAGAGTTAAGATGCACCCTTGCAAGGCTCTGATTGGATGCACTGGATAACTGTGATTAGATAAAACTAGTGTATGGAATCAGATTATGGAGGATAATAAAGAAGATAATGTTAAATCGTCTGTGGCAAGGTTGATGCTTTCATTTGCAACCAAGTGCTGATGTTGTAGAAACATATGATTAGCACACATGGGGAGAAAACCTTTTGATGCGCATTGGCGAGAAATGAAAAGGGAGGAATGGGGGAGGTGGTGAGGAAAAAGATCTTTATCATCTGAGCACAGGATTTATGAATCCTCCCTCCATTGATTCTAATTTAAATTAAATGCAAAATTAGATGCAGTGAATTTTCCCAGCACATAAAGCTATTTCTCTCTCCTATGCTCTTCCTCCCACACGTCAACACATGCATTCGTATACGCTGAATTCCTGGACTACCCTGCAACAGGAAGGCACTGTTACCATGACTCTACTTTGGTCAGTCATCAAGGACAGCTTGTTGAAATTCTGCTCATCTCTTCCCTTTCTCCCTCAGTTTCCCACTATCCTTCCAACCGTCTCCCCTTCCATGACCGGGGTGAAGTGGCCTGCTTTTGTTAACAGCAATACAGTGCCCAAAGAGACAAAGGGAGAGATGGAAGGTACAAACAAAATGACATAAAAAGGCCAAGAGTCTGTTTGGAAAAAAATAATAATAATAATAACAAAATAAACCCCTAATGTATATATTACACAGATAATCCTGAGTAAATTACTTACTATATGCCCTTGTAAAACAGGGATAAAATGATTAGGTGGCAATTTGAACAAAACCCTGCCTGTCCCTGTCTCCACCGAATTCGCACACACACACACACACACACACACACACACATTCCACCCCTAAACCAATGATGATTGCCAGGAAGCACTTAAGCATTGCACTGACCTCAGTGTTTATTGTAAGGACGGGACAGGTGGGATTATAGAAAACACATCATGGGGTGCAGATGAAGGGGAAAGATGGTGTGGAGGGGTAGATGGATAGATGAAGGCAGATACTTAAGTAATTTGTGAAGGCAGATTCATTGAGGGAAAGGCCTTTGATGGACTGTATGTCCGGTCCTTCAAGGACAAGTTGGAGCAAAGAGAGGAAGGTGTGGACTGTGTGAGTGGGAGGAAAGAGATGTTATGAGTAGGGGTTGGCAGATCTGGAGTGTTGTTAAGAATTGTAATATAATAAGAGGGCCATTTAATTCAGCTGCATTCAACATCAAACACTTGATTCATCTCAGCTTAGCAAGGCCACACTGTGACTCCCACATATACTGACACACATCACTGATACAGTCTCAGCCAGGGCACTCATATGTGTTCACTTATACATCTGAAGGCACCGGTGGCATAAATCCATGAATATCGTGCCGTTGGCCTCAAATGCCTGTGCTGATTTTTGCCTGTGACTCCAACAAACACGCCCTTACCAACACACATACATGCAAGCATAGAGCTGCACCTGCCTTTGGCTGGTCCATTAACCATACTGAGAGGGAGGAAAGTCAGGGCCACTGGAGTGTCTCTTACTCCAACAATCAATCATATATTAGCTAGACAGCATATCCAACTGAGAAACCTGCCAAATAGACAGGGAAAATATGAAGAGGAAATCTAACAGTAGGGCCCAGATGCAGTGAAGTCTGTGTAGGTCTGAAACTGATAACTATGTGCTAACAACTGAAGAAATACACATATTCCTTATGCGTTATTTATGCACTGTTCTGTTTTGTAAACCTCCCACTGCTGCGTTTAGCTATAAGTCGATGCAGATAAGCCCATAATCGCATGCTTTCATACCAATGGATCTGTATGATCCGTGAGTCTTTGCACCTGTCGATGAAAGGATGGCAATGTCAAAGTCACCCAGATCAACTAAGAACAGAAACACACGCCTAGAATGGAAAAAAAAAAGAAGCGAATTCGATTTTGTCTCTGTAACAAAATTCTAATACAGTCTGCTTTGGACACATGGTGCCTTCACATGTTTTGCTTTTACCAGGTCCAGTTTATATTTGATTGAACTTACACATGTCCCCAGGTGTACTGACTGATGTGCTGTGAATATCTGTTAAAAGCAGAAATATGTTACAGTATCCTATTTTAGTTTCTTAATAGTTCTTCCCACTGGTATAGAAAAATGTTGTCATGGTTATATTTCACATGATATAGATTCAAATTGTTGACAGGGGGGCAGGAATACTAATGAGTACAGCATTAACTTTTACTGCAGTAGTAAGTGCCCAGCTCAGGTTGGTTTTTATTAACATGTCTTTAATTTATTTATTTAGGTTTCTTTTTTTCTTTTTGCCATCCAGGAACACAAATTCACTAATGACCCTTTCAACCCTACGGCTATCTCAGTCTATTTTTCAAATCTTCCTTGCTCTTCTCTGTCATTAGAGGAGCACTGTTACATGAAAGCATGAAATCCATGCTGAGTGCAGGTGGATAATTATCAGAGGCATTAACTTACGCAAAGCTCAGTTTGTGTAAATACATTTACTGTGTTGTATTATACCATTAAAACTATTGGATTCTATCCAAAAAAAGAGTTATAGCTTTTTTCATGGTCATAAAAAAAAAATGGTCAGTGTACCTTTTTGCCTTGTGTTTTTTAAAAAACCATCATGCTGTTACAGAATATTTTCAGCTTCTCTACCTACATAACATAAAGAGAAGCTGCTGCCTCAAGCTACGCTTTCACATATTGACTGCAAGAAGAAAACAGAAGACGTGGCATCTTTGAGGTGATTTTGCTTGCTGTTTTGTTTTTAGCCATGCTCGTGACACTGATCGATCATATGGTGGATCCCATATTTGATCCAGGTTGAAATATTTCAATAAATATTTGATAGAAATGGATAGCAATGACAATATGTTCAAACCAATATGGTCCCCAGAAAGCTAATCCTACTGACATTAGATATCCTCTAAGTTTTACTCTCGCACCACCAGCAGCTAAACGTTGTGACTTGTCAAATCTCTACTTAATGGTTTAAAAGATTTAAGGAAAACATGGGCATTTATGCTTCCTTCCAAATGAAGGCTGAGTTTTCTGATCCCCTTATTTTGATTCCACCACAAGGTTGAAATTTGAGTTTTTGTGTGAAAATCCTCAGCAAGTACCAAATGCATTGCTGTGAAATTTGGAAAAAGAGACTGATGATTTGCGTTTTCATCATACCTGTTTAACATTAGTTTGTTTTCTGACAGGGTTTTCTGAAAGTGTTTTAGGATGCAGCTCTGCCACCCATGTGTTGAATGCTGACTTCATATGTGAGTTATTGGAATTGTGATTGTTCAACTTCACATCGACTTTCAATTCTGCAGAAACTTGGGGTAGAAAATGGGAGTGGCTTGGTGATATGGGCGTGGTAGCAAGGTGTAGTTTCACACAGCTGGAGGGGAAATTTGAGGCAGACTGATTCAGGGAGCACTTCATGATGGAGTCGATTGGGTGCAGCTGCTGTGCATTTGCTAACCCTCTCACTTCACTTCCTCATGTCCATGCTGAAGGATGCTGACAGCGAGTGGGTGCCAGGCGAGTATATTGCTGGGCAAGCACAGTCTTTGTGTTGTTGGTGGTAGTGCTGGTGTATTGAGACTGCCTGCAAATTATTACCATACGGAAAGTTCCCATCTCTACTACCCACTTTGTATGACCTGAAAACACAATTAGTTCAATCTTAAAAAACTACAGATTTTGCCTTTTAGTTGCTTCTGCTGTACTATGAAGACTTATGGCCTATAAGCACTAGGTGCATGTTGAATTAGCGGAATGTAAGGAGCATTTGTTGGTGCAACCTGTGAGGTAGAATTTCACATTATTGTATTTGAGTTGTAAAAGCGTTATGGCAGAGGACAGTACTACACTAATGAACAACTCAGTTTAATAATGCCCACCTTTATGTAATGGAAAGGGGAGAGAAACTGGATACCAGTAATGCTGAATGTGATATTTAGATTCAATTAAATTCAATTCAATTTCATTTATAGAGCACCAAATCGCAACAACAGCCGCCTCAAGGCACTTTATATTGTAAGGTAAAGACCCTACAATAATACAGAGAAAAG
>VUQS01006237.1:20379-35366 GCA_015108495.1 Heterochromis multidens
TGAGAAAGCTTCCAGATCAATTCAATTCAATTTTATTTATATAGCACTAAATCACAACAACAGTCACCTCGAGGTGCTTTATATTGTAAGGTAAAGACCCTACAATAATACAGAGAAAAGCCCAACAATCAGATGACCCCCTATGAGCAAGCACTTGGCAACAGTGGGAAGGAAAAACTCCCTTTTAACAGGAAGAAACCTCCAGTAGAATCAGGCTCAGGGAGGGGCAGCCATCTACCTTGACCGGTTGGGTGTGAGGGGAGATAAGATAAGATGATTAATACCACAAACTGCTAGAGTCAGTAGAATGCTGTCTTTAACTTTCTGAACATTGTTGTAACAGAGTTTTGTAATTACAAAATAAAGGTGCAGTCAGTTACAAAGAAATTGGTTATAGAGAAAGTCAATTAAATTATACATTAAGGAACAACTGTTGAGCATTTACATCCAAATATATCTTTCTAGGTAAAGGTTTCAGAGAATATAAGATTCATTCTGTTATGATATAATTTATTTCTTTATTCTTCATTCTTTATTTGGATCTCCATTAGTAGTTACCACATCAACAACTGTTCTTCCTGGGGTCCATAAATAAAGACAGAACAAGACATCCAATTATCAAACTACAGACAACAAATCAACAAATAAATAGAAAAAGACAAGACAATGAAAATCAAATATTTCCTTCAACTCTCTATAACAAACAAACAGAAAAAGAATTTTAAAGTGTTACAGATACATTCAGTTAGTAAAAGCCGTCAGTGACAATAAATAATATTTAAACCAACATCACAACTATTATCAGTCTTCTCAGATAAATAATCTAATGCATCCAAAAGGGATTTCTTTCCTAAAACTTCCTGCTTTTAATTGCTTTTTAAAACTTTTAGTAGCACTGTTAATCTCAGTTATAAGATGGAAGCTTTTTCCAATTTGATATACCCTAAAAAATTCAATTTTTTTCTAATGTACTGGTTTTAAGTAAAGGTAATAAATGTCCCATAAATCCATATCTGGTATCAGAAAAGTCATACCAGATATTTGGGCCACTTACAAGGAACTGTCAGTTGTGCGGCATTCATTTTGCATTATGTCCCTTTTTAGGTTTTTTGACTGTTTTTTTTTTTTGTCTTTTTTTAAAACCATCTTTCATTGTCACAGGTATGTTCAACTGGCTACATTTGCCATGCCTGTGACCAGCTGACTACACCAAGATGGGTGGCCATGCTATCACAAAAAAACACCTGTTTTTTTTTTTTTGTTTTGTTTTGTTTTGTTTTGTTTTTCGGAGAAAAAAACACCTGGATATTTAAACCTGAAGCAACTTCTAAAGGACTTTTCTGTTTTGTTTTGCTTTAAAAAGTAATCAAAATTAATTAAATATTTCATTACCTTGAATACTCCCCCTCCCACCCCCAGTTGCATAACTTATTGTATTTCAATAGAACAATTAATAACCTATTTTATTTTTTTTTAAAAATAACCTTCCCAGTAGAGTTTCTGAAGCTCTACTTGGAGGATAAGAGGGGTATTCGTCAGAACAGAATGTACTTTCTGCCATTAAAATTAAGCTTTAAAAGCTTGAGTGGAACTACAGGAGACCATTCCAGGAAAACCTGAATGCTTTCTTTTTATTTCATACTTTTTGTTTACTCAACTGTTTCTTTTATTTTGCCTGTCTTTACATATCAGCAGAGATACTGCAGTCAGCACCACAAGCAGCAACACGTGCTTTGGTGAAAAGATTCAGGATTCGTGTTTTCTTCTCCGATTCTTGACATTTGTAAATATCAATAATACATGAAGCTCTCTTTTTTTCAGTGAATAACAAAGTTGCCGCTACTGCATCAACAGTATTCCACAAGGATAATAAAAAATGATTTAAAGTCATAAAACTTCATTTAATGTCACAAAACAGATGCTTTTATTACATCAACAAGTAAACAAAATATGTATGACTGAGGGAAGCAGGTGGAACTTGCAACCAAATTTGTTGCTTATATGGAGAATGGGGCCACATAAAAATGATTGAAACTTAAATGTGGGAATAAGTTCATGAAGTTTAATTTAATTTTAGAAGTTAGTTACAAACTAGGGAAACCTGACTAAATGGGTCTTTGGAAGTTATGACATGGCTGACAGATCTAAAATTATTGTGTTAAATTGTAAAATAACTGAATTTCAGCTGTATATTATAAATGAAGCAGCAATGCATGAGGTGTATGTTTGGATTTCAGTGTGCGCCATGTTAGGATCTGTAACTTTACCGATATGTTTTACATGTGTTCATTAATAAAACATTGCTTACACAATGGTTCATAAATAGTCGCAGTCAGTTTTTAAAGGGTTATTGACTCTTAAGTCATAGAATTACTGTAAAGCTTTTCCTAATTCTGAAGGACTGTGTAGATGATTGCTTCCCTTGTGTCTTCTTTGTAACCTATGAAGAAAAATAGTATGTCAGGAAAATCTGTTATGTGTTGGCTGTGTGGCAGGCAGTGTAGGACCCAAATGCAGGACTCGGCTGACAGAAGTTGAACTTAGAATTGAGCTTTATTGCTGGCAACAGACTGAATTAACAAAATAATGAAGCATGGCAGGACAAACTGACTGACAGGCTGAGAGGCTAATACTGGGGAGAAATACACAGAGAGATGAGTACACAGCATATGATGAGGACACAACAAAGAACAGGGAGAGACGCAGACAATATAAACACAGGAGGGAATCAGAGCAGAGAGGAACACAGCTGAACAGAATCTACCTGACGAGACTCAGGAAGCAAAACTGAATACCACACACACGAGACAGGGGACTTATCAAAATAAGACAGGAAGTAACACACACTGAGACTCAAACTAAGACACGGGAACTTAACAATGGGACAGGGAATAAACAGACATGGAGACACGACAGACTGGGGAGACAAAAGAATGAAACACAGAGACACTGAAGACAGGACACGGAGATGAGACAGAGACAGACTGGACATGAAGAGGAACTAACAAACAACCAAGAACCAAGGACTATAAATATAGATAACAAAACTATAAGGCTAAACTCAAGACTAATGCAGAAACTAATACAGAGCTACAATATTAAAATCTCTTAATTCCAAAAAAATGAACAACAAGTCCAAACAAACTCAAAATATTGGGTCAAAGACCCAGGACCATGACAAAATCACAAGCTGAACCTAAAAGCATCACTGGATTTTCAAAGGACACCCTTTCCGCAAGGATGCCACTTTGGAAGCATTTACTTTTGACTTTTTTTCTTCCTTTTTGTCATGACACCTGCCTTCAGAACTTTTCTGATCACTCTTTCTAGTGTGTAAGTGCTCAAACTTTGAACAAAGCAGCTTGAACAACAAGGATTAGCCTGCTTTTTAATAGGATTTGTCTTCTATTAAGTCAACAACATAAAAAAACACAATATATGTATCTATGTAACCATCTCTTAAAAAAGGTTTAATTTTATGTGTACTCTTTAATTGTTGCATAATAATGGATTGAAACCAAAGAAATGTGGAAAGAAACATCAAAATATATGACACAAACTGAGTTGAAACAATACCAGCTGCACTACTGAGGTGCCCATAGTTAAGGCTTGTGGACACAATGTCCAAATGCCCTCTGGCTCCCTGATTTACTCACATTAGCTGCCTGATGCTTAGCTCCTAAATTTGCATGCAGTGGTTCCTGATCTTTCTAAATACATGGAGACAGACACTATTAAATCTGTATATTCCTGACATTGCATGAACTTACATCTTCTCAAGATCAACTCAAGAACAATTTTGATGACATGTAAGTACTATATAACAAAGATATATACACTGTATTCTTTTCAGTCAGTTATAACAGAACCACATATTCTATTCAAGTCAAGTCAAAGTTTATTTCTATAGCACATTTACAACAACCGAACTGCTGTACAGGCTATGCAAAATACACATAAAATTAGCAATCACTAAATCACCAATAAATACACTACAATAAATAAACCTCAATAAAAGATCATCAGATAAAACAAATAAGACTGTGTTTGTACGGTAAAAGCCAGGATACCCTGCAGAACTAGAACTGAAAGCAAGTGAGAATAAGTAGGTTTTTAACAGTGTTTTAAAATGATTGAGTGACTGGGAAGCTCTTATGTGAAAGGTATTTTTGAAGCAAATTTCCATGCATGACATTTTTAACAACTTTCTGCATTGCATGCATCTGTCTTCCCAAAACTTCTCCTGGCCTGGAAGGGGATTTTTTTTTTTTTAATTTCATGGCTTTTCCACTTGGGTTTTTTGTTGTTGTTGTTGTTGTTGTTATTATAAATACAATCACGATAGGACCTAAATGTCCTCTGAAGCTCCTAATTGAGAAGATATGAAAACATCACATCTGTGTGGAGCAAGTTTGAGATTTGAATTGTGGTGTTTTAATTGTGCCATTTTGTTGTCTTCTTCTATAACAGTTTAATTGCATAATTAGCTCCATCTGCTGTTTATCTTGATGTGCTCAAATCAGTTAGTTCGCAAACTTTCCAGAAACTTGGGGAAAATCTGCACTTCACTTGGACTGAAAGCTGGTTAAAGTACTTTCACTGTTAAACTTGTTTAAATACACTTAACCGACTACAGCATTTTGATACCCTGACACAGTGCAGGCCTAGCGAAATTGTACCGCCATGCCCTAATGTCAATATAACACAACAAGAGAAATAACCAAGAAATAACTGAGACAAAAAGGCAGCAGGCAGCAAGTGGCCTTCAGAACCTTTCAAGCTTAAAACTGCTTTTGAAAGAAAAGAAAAAAAGCATACTTTAAATAATTAATTTTACTGCAGTCAACCTCCATGTGACAGTGATGTTTGGACAGTCGTTCTTCCTTTTTCCTGTGCTTGTGGGGTCATGAAAGCCCTTCATCAGTAGCAGTACAGTGAGTTATCCTCAATGAATTTATCTGTCTCCTCAACAAAACGCACAACATATTTTTTTCTTAATATTTCATGACCCACTGAACACTGAATAGAACTTGCATTCATTCTGTGAACTGTTTTTTTTTTTCTGTGTCACTGAGCACTTGCTGTGATTCTCTTTGAGTCCTCCATTTAAAATATACCACATAGATGAATTATGGATGAAATGTTAGTGGCAAAAATTGAGCCAAAATGGAACTTTCTTTGAAGAAAAGTGCATGCAGCAGGAGCTTAAGTTGGCTTTTTTTTTGCAGACAAACTGTAAATTTATTATTTGCAAAGTATGCACTCACTACTCCCATATCATGCCACTTAATTAACACTTTCTAACAATTAATTGAGTTGTGCATTTGCATGATATTACATCAGAATGTAGTGAAATGAATTTAAAATAAACATGTAACATTATTGATAACAGTGTCTGCCTTTCTAGCTCTTCTCCCTTACAATTTCTCCCTCTCATACACACAATTACAAGAAGACATGGGACTGAGGCCATGGCCTTTACCTTTTTAGTGCTTGCTGTGCTTATTGGAGCATACTGTCTAAAACATGGCCCGGCTCTCAACAATAGCTTCGGCAAAGATTCCATTTAGTTAAGAGCCCATAGAAGACCTGTCTTGAGGCTAAACACAGAATAGCAAAGAGTCAAGGAAGAACAAAACAGAGAGAGGGAGCATGATCAAAACAGCAGAGAGAGAACAGAGACAGATATGTGCAACTAGTACTGTATGGCTTATTCTTACTTTTTTATTGGCTGATGAAACCCAAAGCAGTCTTTGCTGCCCAGTCATCTTTTCTTAAACCCATTTCCAACCTTCTATTTCCTGTAAATGAAAGTTTAACCAAGGGGAAACTTTCTCACTTACCATCAGTATCAGTTACTTAACAACTCTGATATACACTCGACTCACATGAATCCAGCTTTTGTCAGTCACCCCCTCGAAAGTCCAACTCTCTCTATCCCAGTAGACCAGGCAATCTCACTCTCATCTTGATTCCCTTGTGGTATTGCCAAAATGATGGAAATAGCAGCAATTCCTCAGTGAGTGTAGCTCTCTAATGGTGATAGGTGTTTTCTGCTGGCATGAAATTGCTAACTTATCTCCAAGAGGGCAAGATCAACCGTCATCACTACTGTCACGCAAGGTTTTATTCATTGCCTCTCTTTGCCCACCTCATGGTGATGGAGTGCAGCAAAGCCTCGTATTTTATGTGCTGTAATTAGGATCATGTCTGGCAAGGAGAGCGGTCATAGGTATAAAGCAGGCCGGTATCATAATGCAGATACAGTGTGACTGTCAGGTTTGTAAAGTTCTTCAACTGACTCAAATGCAAGACAAAAACTGACAAGATGTAGCAAAATAAATTACCTTTAATGACTTATGGGAAAATATATAACAAACAGCCAAATAAGAAGGTAACGGGACACTCTGATGTAGAAAAACTGGGGAAATAACAAAAATGTTAAAAGGCAACACGTAAACTGACCGGGGAAGGACCAGGACCAAGAAATGTGTAACACGACTATGGGACAAATACTTAGGGAAGATTTGGAAACTAAATACACCATGGAGACTGGTAATACAGCACAAGTGAACTCTACCTGCCTCTCATAAGGGGAGGAAGAAAACAAAAGCCACATTAGGGAATAATATTTAAATTAAAAAGAGGTGTAGCCTGGCGACATCAACCAGCCCAGGACACAAAATTATCTTTTGGGTTCTTTAATCTCTTCAGACAAAAATAAAAATAAAATGATTTTAAATATGAATTAGTGCAGACAATTCTTGCAAATATACAAACAGCACTGCATACTCTTAACCCACATCTATTACAGTCTACTATCCAAACTTTCCTGGTTTGGTAACCAGTGATCCCTAAGACCACTGGTGCAAAACCTTTACCTAACTCTGCAAAGATAAGAGTAAAAGTGCAAAAGAGACACAATTTAGCAGGTAACCACATTACATTCACACAAGCTTGCATGTATGAAATATTCCAGTAAAAGCGTGAACTCTAATACATGCAAACTGTTTAGTGCATCGATCCGGGAAATCAGAAAAATGAATTGCACAGGTTTCCAAAGGGACAAACACTCAGGTTGGCCTCCTTTCTAAAAGATGGGCCAACAGTTTCCCACACTTTTGTCAAAATCCACCCAAATACAATGACACACAAGAACAAAACCTTATACACTGCATGAATTTAACACTTCTGAATACCCACTGGTTGATATTCGGTGCAAAACACAGTTTCAAAGGATATTTACCTCAAGATGACAAGCCTGTATTACCTTGAAACACCACCGAACATCAACGCTGCGCCAACTACACAAGTTAGCGTACTTTGGTGAATCTCTCTCTCTACACCTTTCCCCAGCATTCCTTGCACTCACAGGGGTTCCCCAAAAGGAGCACTGTCATCTAGTGGTGTGATTAAAAATGGCAATATTGTCCCACAAGTAAGTAACACAAAAAAAAGAAAAAACTCAAAGACAAACAAGAAGATACAGACAGGGGTCATGCAATGCCTTGATTCTTTTCTTTTTCAGCCATTCTGGTGTAGATTTGCTGCTGTGCTTGGGATCATTTTCCTGTTTCATGACCCAGTTTAGGCCAAGCTTTAGCTGTCAGACAGATAGCGTCAATTTGACTGTAAAATACTTTGGTATTTTCATGGTCGACTCAATGACTGCAAGGTGCCCAGGTCCCGTGGCTGCAAAACAAGCCCAGAGCTCAAACAAGCCCAAATCATCATCTCTCCACCACTTGACAGACGGTACGGCGCATTTGTGCTGATATGCTGTGTTTGATTTTCACCAAAAGTGGTGCTGTGCATTTTGGCTCCACTTTGATTTTATCTATCCACAGGGCATTGTTCCAGAAGTCTTGCAGTAAGCTGTACTGCCATGTGCTTTGCAACCCTTCCAAACAAGCCATACTTGTTCAGTCTTTTTCTAATCGTACTGTCATGAACTTTAACAGTTAACATGCTAACTGAAGCCTGTAGAGTCTGAGATGCAGCTCTTGGGTTTTTGCAATTTCTCATTTCAGAGCATTCTGACCTTGGGGTGAATTTGCTGGGATGTCCACTCTTGGGAAGATTAGCAGTTGTCTGGAATGTTTTCCACTTGGGAATAATCTTTCTCACTGATGAATGATTGACTTCAAATTGTTTGGAAATAGCCTTATAACCCCTTTCAGACTGATCAGCAGGAAGAATTGCTTCTTTGAGATTATTGCTGATGTCTTTCCTCCTTGGCATTATGTTAACACACACCTGAATGCTCCAGAACAGCAATCTGCCGAACCTCAGCTTTCATAGTCAAGTGCATTTAATTAGCAGCAACTCGCTGCTACTTATCCTGTTATTTCCTATGGAAGCAGCGAGAGTATGCTTAGATTTTTACACACTGCTTCTGCATTTTGCCTTAGTTTTTGTAATAAATAAATAAATAATGAAACGGTCTAATACTGTCGTGTGTCATGTGCTGTTGTTCATCTGAGGTTGCATTTACTTAATTTTAAGACCAGATGATTTTTTTGTATTATTATTATTATAATCATCATTTCCGGATAGATAAAACCTGCATGCTAACATCCTTCCTCACCCTCACCCTTTCCTCTTGATAGCCAAGATGGGGCCCACTGAAGGTGAGAAGTGCATAGTGTTTCACACTTTTTTCCACCATTAGGACACCACCTGGGTATTTGTAGAGTACTTCATGTAAAAGAATGCACTTATAAACTCAAAATAGCAAGGGTAAGGACACAAATCGAGACACAGCATGAGTCAGTGTTTCTACTTTCAGTGTTAAAAATGTTTACAAATTTGTCACAAAATTAGATAAAAGTGATTATAAAAATTATATAAGCATGCATAACCTCCGTCTGATGTAGCACTTGGTCATAACATGGCAGAAACCCATTTTAGACAGGAGGGATACCATAAGCATGTCAACATTTGCAGGCTGAGTAGACTGGCTAAGTGCAAATGTGTAAAAATCTACAGCAGTTTATATGTCCTGTGCCAAGTCACACTTTTGTTTGTATGTGTAACCTTGACTGATAGGAACATAATGCTCATCTTAGATGTACAGTACCTTATTCAAAGATTAGAATTTATTTTTATACTGACCATTTTAGGTGTGGCCATGTTGAAGCCTACTTGACAAGACTCTTTACATATTCAAGCTATTGATCATGCCTTCAAGCCAATCAGAATTGATTCTTCCATGCAATGTGAGAGTGAGAATTAAAGATTAAACAGTATTTCCCTTTGATATCCCTCTATGAAACATGAACAGAAGGTGTCTTTTCATCTGACACAGAACAAACAATTACGGCAGTTAGTTGCTGAAAATTGTTGTCTTCATTTATTATTCCTTGAAACTGTTATAGAATATCAAAAATATGCAGTAATCAAGACAGAAGGACGTTACAGTAGTTACAGTAGCTGAACTCCCAAAGTGATTCTTTCTTTCACACGTTATTATATCTAAGAAACAGCTGGGGCACCACAAAGCAGCCCACCTAGCAAGATAGACTTAAATCATAGGATCTTTTTTTTTTTTTCCCTCTTGGACCTGTCTGGCCTGCAGTCAGTCATGATGGATGGGGCAACAAAGTGTGCTCTGCTGTGGGCTTCAGCTGCTCTTAAATGTATGGGCAGGGGGATGGAGAGATGGACAGTAGACAGAGGGATGAGATGGAAGGACCAGGGGAGATATATGAGAAGAAGGTCGGGGAGAGGTGATAGATGTCTACAATGAGGGGCGAGAGGAATGGCATAGGTGGACCAAGGTGACCAGTGAGAAGTTACAGTACACTGTAGGTGGGCTGTGGGGGGGTTATAGTGAGTCTGTGATCTGTCTCTGTCAGTTGGAGGAAAGGGTTTTCTCCCTCAGATAATTCTGAAATTCATCACTGGAGCTTGAGGTAAGGGTTGTTGTGTGTGGATATGTGGAGACGATCCACTGACTGCATGTTACACTTTATGGTAGTGATTTATAGCACATCTAGAAACCTGTCTGTTTCATGATGAGCCTGACTTTGTTGACTAACCATGGATGCAGCCAGCCCTGAATGCTAAGAAAAGATGAGTAGAAACAGAAGAGACATATGATAACATACATAGAATAGCAAAAAGCTAAAGATTATTCTATAAGAATAAAATTGTACATTTACTGTTTCATATGAATCCCTTTGTGCTTCCAGTAGCTCACCAGGGGGTTGTGTCCTTTGATGTCCTTAGATGATTGCTGCAGTAAATGTGCCATATTGTAAAATTTGCTTTTTTTTCATATCTTTTCAGATCAGTTACATGGATTCATAATGATAGAATATGCAGACTGGTGTCACAGAATTCATTTGAATCAAATGTATCCAAAACTAGAGAATAATTCATGACACAAGTACTGAAATCACCCAGACGTGCATTTACTTGGGAACTGAGTTTCATAACAGATTGAGATTTAGCATTATTGCACATTTTATTATGGAAAAGGGCCAGCGGCAGCTCCACTACTTCCTTACTGTAAATTCAAATTCTTTGTAGTAGATCAGATACTATTGAATCTTTTATTGAAAATATTTAAACTAAATGTAGGAGTGGCAGTGTCAACCTGTAGGTTGGTCCGCTGCTTTGGGTTACACAGATACATCAAAAACTATTACGAGGAATTTTGTACAGGCCTTCTTGGTCACCAGCAGACAAATCATCCTTATTACAGGTTCCACTGACATTTTCAGTTGCACCAACTTAAGGTTCCTATTTATGGTGTGAAGTGAAATGCCTTGGCAACTATTGAAATTTAGTGCAGATGTTTGTGTCCCCTTAATAGACCACTCTGCTTATGCAGTACACAATGCAATGTGACCACCAGTTAGAGATTTTCCAGTAGCTTTAAGCCTTGGGGTGAAAAGCTGGCTAAGGTCTGGTAAACTCACTTCACAATTTGCTACTTTCTTAACACCACAGCGCATGATTTTTTTTTTTCCCCCATTTTTTTTCTCTTAGTAAGCTCATAGTGTTCAGGTCAAGTTCAGGTTGCCTCAAGTAAATATCAATCAATTTTGTTCTGCTCCCTCTAGAGCCACAAAAGAACAAATTTTTCCAATATGTAGTAGCATTCAGCAAGTTATTTATATTAATGAATCTGACATATGTAACTCTTTTTCTTTAACTTTTAATCCAGAGCCATCTTTAAATCTGATCCATCTTTTCTGAGATGCTTTGGCTCAGCTATCTAATGACAGTTGAAGCTGTCAAAACAATATGAAAACATTCAGCTTATTTTTAGAGCTTGAGTGCAAACAGATTACAACAATTTGTGAGCATGATGGAGCCTGCTCTGAAGTTGTGATCTCATTGTCTTTCAAATGGTTGCTTCAAAGATGGGGATCAGGTCTACAACCCTTTGCAGTCAGTTACCATCTTCAAAGCAACTTTGGCTTGTCAAGACAACAGTGAAACAGCAATAACACAGAGTCAGTCTGCTATCACTTTGTGATTGATTGGGGTCAAGTTGGCAGTTGCATGCAATCTGCCTGTGATAATACGGTGATTTAACAGCAAAATGAAATGGGTGCTTGGCAACATTACTTATAGGAATATAACCAAAATACAACCAGTTAGCAGCCAGCTGAGTGAAGTCCCTTATTGCAAAGAGATGCATCGCAGACGGAGTTGTGCTCATCGCACAGACTGTCTCTGATTGATTGCAACATGTTGGCAGTCTGTGTCTATAAATCAGATGGCACTTATTTGCAAACCTTTGCCAGTCTGCGTGAGAGTGATTGCAGTCGGTCAGAGTCAGACCATGATTGATTGTTTGCCTCCCATCAGTCGTTCTGTGCAGTGGTCTTGTAATTGAAAGTGGTTGCCCAGAGGCTGAGGGTTTTACACCTAGCTGGTGGCTGCAACTATTTGCAGTTGGTTGCAGAAAGCGAAAAAATTCAGTGCAGTCACCGGACAACTAGTCGCAAGGAGGTACCCGTCCTATTTTTGACTGAGCCATTGAAGTAACAGCCCATGAAAGACAATGAGGAGTAAGGATATGTGGTGCTGTAGCAAAAGAAAACAACATAAAATGATGGAAAAGAGTGCAGAGGATGGTTACACTGCAAGTGAGGTTGTTAACCTCACACCTAATGCATGAGATTAGGAACATGAGTGAAAGGATGTCCAGCTGCTTCCCACCATTATTCTGTGTGACCACTGGGAGAATATGATTTTATTTCCTCATATTACCTGAAAATTAAAGTAAAATAATTGCAGTCCGTTATTCTCAGAAAAATAAAAGTCAGGCAGTCAGCTTCAGTGAAAACATGCAGGACTGAAATTAGAAGATGAGGAATGAATTTCTAGAGTCATTCTGACAAAGTATGTAAACATTTAGATGGAGAAAGGCTAAACAGAACTTTTCATTTTGGCATGAGTGACTTATTCACTGACACAAAAATGTAATTTTCACACATGAATTCATGGTTTTGGGTGGGCCTTGAAGCCTTTTGGCTGTTAACTATAGTGTTTTGACACATGTATGAGCTGTTTTGGGAAATTTATCTTCAGAGCTGTGAATCTGACAGATGTGCCAAAGCGGCTGAGAAAAACTGTCACGTTAACATGCTGAACTCAAACAGTGAACATGGTAAATAGTATGACTGCTGCAAATCAGCCTGTTTGCACTGTCATTGTGTGCATTAACATGGAAGCATTACCATTCAACTCAAAGCGCTGCTGTTTCTAAGAGGAGCTCTACACAGTCATTAGGAAGGATACTGACTCATAGCTTCAGGTGTACATTCATTTATCAAAAGTGTAAAGGTGTAAAGTGTCTTTAATCTCAGCTACGGAAGTACTGGAAAACCACTGCACAGCTTATATCGAACAAATACTTTATTCATGATTAGCTTGTATGGCTTTTGTACTTTTAGATTTAATTCATACGCATAAATTGTTTGTTGAGACATAAGTGAAGTATTTAAAATTGAATATTGAATGTTTTTGCAGCTAGAGAAAAGATGGAAGGGAAGGAAGGGAGGGGAAAGGGAACCAAAATGTTTCTGGTGAGGGAAAGGATAAAAATTTAGAAAATACAGAGTACCGGTTGCATGTAAGAGAAAAGGGCAGTGAGTAAAGGATGGAAAGAGGAGGTGGCATTAGTAGAGAGGAGAATGGAATGGATGGGGGAGCCAGAGGGGAGTTTTGTACCGAGGAACACTATCATAATTGTCACATTTGATCAGGGAGGAACTCTAGTTTGCTTCATGGACCACTGCTTTTTTCCAAGCTCCCACCCCTCTGAGGATTCACCAGGCTGAGCATTAGACAAACACGCAAACAAGCATAAGTACCCCCAAGTTTTTATTGCCATTCATGTTTATGGCTGCAGACGAACATAAACATGTGCAAGCATACACTGACTAAAGCTCTTAAATGCACATATGCACAATTACAGATTTAAGGAAACATAGGAAATTGAAAAATAAAAGTTTTTAGTATTTTGGTGCTATTTTATTCAGATGTTTTGTGCTTGGATTTACATCAGCGTAGCATCCCAGCAGCACAGTCCTCTGCTCTCTCTTGATTTGAAATGTAAGCAGAGACAGGAGGATTACTGAATTGTAGCAGTGAAAAGTGTGAATGGATGAGATGTATGGTAAAAACATGATTTTGCCTGTGTTATTTTTGATTCAAGTTGGTGTAGAAGCAATCTTCAGAGAGAGAGTGAGAGTGGGGGGGAATAAACCCTAAAGGCAAGTAATAAGTATGTACATTCAAACAGCTGGTGCTTCACAGACTGCAAGGAGGTCCTGGAGGGGAACTATACAGCTCAAGTGAAATACCAGTTTGAAAATGCTTCTGTCTGTGTATGTTTAGCTTGGTGTCAGAGACACTGGGACTGAATTGGGCTCACAGATTTCCCTGATCATAGCAACATAAAAACAAATGGAAAATGAAGAAACTGTAGAAGCAAAGTATGTTAAACTCCGAAGCTCTGGCCTGCCCTTAACTTTCCCTGATTCGTGGGATGCAAATCAAACAGTATTGTTCTGGGCCTATTTAGCCTCAACAAAATTAATCAACACATGCAAAACAATTTTCTGGCAAGGCACGCATTTTAAAATTACAGAGAGGATGAGCAGAAAATTACAGTTGTCCTGATTAGGGGGCCAGTGGTGGAGATGCGGGTATGCCTTTTGGCTTTTTATTTTAATGTATTAAGGCTGTGCTCAGAAACTGAGAGATGTACATGCTATATTTGCACACACTAAATCGTGCAGCTGTCACACAGGAAAATGCTCATTTCATTGCTGCATTTAATTGCTTAAATGATAGAAAAAGGCAAGTGAGGTTGACATTTATTTGCAAAAACAGATACTCAGCATCTAAACACCAAAGCACATGGTCATCCTCAAATTAGCTTCTTGATGTTATATTCCTGCTTTGAATGTTTCTGCCAGTGTATATTTCCATAGTGTCTGTGCAGAAATGCTCCCTCTAGTCACACCAGATGTCAGCTAATCAGGTCAATTATCTCCACTGACCTGTGTATATATAGTGCATGTAAACTATACAGTTGCATGAGCAATACAAAGCCTGGCCTAGCTGTTTTCTGAAGTGGGCCATGGGCTCCCCAGTTTCTCCTATTGTGGCCAATTTGTATATGGAGGAAGTGGAAAAGAGGGCTTTGTTATCCTATTCTGGAACACCACCGAGTCATTGGTTCAGGTACGTGGATGACACCTGGGTGAAAATCAAATCTCAGGACGTACCACAATTCACTGATCACATTAACTCGGTGGACAAACACATCAAGTTCACCAGGGAGGATATGAAAAATGACAGGCTAGCCTTCTTAGACTGTGAGATTTCCATCAGCAATGGGGGACATTTGAAAGTTAGTGTGTACCGTAAACCAACACATACGGATCAGTATTTAAGGTTTGACTCTCATCATCCACTGGAGCACAAATTGGGTGTCATCAGGACGCTACAACACAGAG
>VUQS01006238.1:0-17301 GCA_015108495.1 Heterochromis multidens
ATGCGCATTGAAGGACATATCCTGGTCAAAAATGACTCCAAGATTCCTCACAGTGTTACTGGAGGCCAAGGTAATGCCATCCAGAGTAAGTATCTGGTTAGACACCATGTCTCTAAGATTTTTGGGGCCGAGTACAATAACCTCAGTTTTATCTGAATTTAGAAGCAGGAAATTAGAGGTCATCCAGGTCTTTATGTCTTTAAGACAGTCCTGCATATTAACTAATTGGTGTGTGTCATCTGGCTTCATGGATAGATAAAGCTGAGTGTCATCTGCATAGCAATGAAAATGTAAGCTATGCCTTCTAATGATACTGCCTAAGGGAAGCATGTATAATGTAAACAGAATTGGTCCTAGCACAGAACCCTGTGGAACTCCATAATTAACCTTAGTGCGTGAAGAAGACTCCCCACTTCAGTGCTGGGAATCCTGGATACTGCCTCATCCAGTGCTTCATAGAACTGATCTTTCGTCTTTGAGGTAGAGCAGAGCGTTGGGGCATAGACACTGAGGTTAACGGTGCCCGGCGATGCTGACACATGGAGAGCAAGGATTCTCTCTGTTACCCCTGTTGGTGTTTCGATGGCTGCAGAAAGCAAGTTCTTCACAGCAAAGCTGACACCATGCTGTCTGGGGTTGTCCTGTGACAGACACTGCCAGAAGAAGGTGTAATCAGACTCTGATGGAACCGCTGTCAGCTAAACGGGTCTCCTGTAAGCAAGCAATATCAATGTTCAGTCTTGTCAGAGATCATTGGTGAGTTCGGGGCACATTCCAGCTTGCTAACTGAAGAGCTGGAGTCTTCGCAATTCTATTGTTTTTGCCTGGTGCAGGATTACAGCTTGCTTGTCAAGATCAGTGACCTCGAAGCCCCACGCACCCAGAGGAGCAGGCAAGCTGTGTCGGGATGGCACCTTACTGGCTGGGGGGTGCCGGTGAGGCAGGCGGTAGCTGTCCAATGAGACACAATGGTCTCTCCCACTGTCAGAAGTGGCCCCAGGCGCTCCTTTCCTATGCCAATCGGGTGAAGCTTTTAACCAGTAACTGCCGCTTCCCATGTTGTGCCAATGTCTTGCGACAATGCTGGAGTGTCCTCTCCAGGGCGCTACGGCCCTTATCTCTCTAAGGGGACCCCTGACTCCACTCACTCCCATTGCAAGCGGCATGCATGATCCTGTTTAAACAAACCTAATAACAACAATAAAAGCCACAAAAACCACAGCCAACTAAAGCAAGACAGTGGTGAAAAGAGCAGACAATAACAAATAAATATAATGCTAAATAACTAAATGCTGCTAGTCTAGCCTTAACTGTGGGGGAGACACCGTTTCACTAGCATCACATTATATCTTTTGTTTTCTCTGACATTTAAGACTAGTTAATTAAGCTAGCAGAGCAGCCTGGTGTGTGATTTTTTTGTTGTTGTTGGTGTGAGTTATGTGATTATTTAAAACATAATGCTGGTTGGAGGTGTGTGTTTTCAGACTCCAGAATTGCCTCTGGGGCTGACACCCACCTGTAGTGTGTTACTGCCAGTATTTTTCAATTCATCTAGGTCAGTCATCCCCACCCTCCACCTCTGCCATGTTTTCTTTATTTCTGCCTGCACCTGAAAGCAAAGGATGAGTAATGGGGGGAGGAAAGGAAGCTTAAAATCGGGTCCCATATTTAGCAACTCTGGGCAAGAGCTAATAAAAGAAAGAGGCAAAACACTGCAAAGGGATAACAGAGTGTTTGCAGATGGAGGAGATGTCTCATACACAAAAACTGAAATCTGCACAAAAGTAAAAGAGCAACACACTATATCCTCTGCTGAAGAGCAAGAACATTTTTACAAGTGGCACCTGCCTTAAATTCTTAAACTGTAGACCAACATCAAGACAAAAAGGGCCATTTCTTTAATAACTGTAATTTTAATCAGAAAACATATTTGCATACTCCCACATTGACACATACTTTCTATTATTTGCCTATGATTGGCCCTAATTATTATTTAATTATTATTGTGAGCATCTGTGAACCTGATGCACACTACCTCCATCCTTCCACCTCACCTAGTCCTTTTTTCCTCACTTTAGATGGATATTACATTGACTTACATTAATTTCCTGGTTGGCCTAGGCTTCACTATTTAATTCAGCTAACTATAACCCTTACACTAACCTTAAACAAACCCTGCTTTAAACTTGAACTGAGTATTCATCCAAAAATGTAATGATTTAAATTATGAGGACTTTCTTTTTGTCCACCAAATGGCATGGCATGCTACATACCTCCTTGTTGACAAAACAGTACAGGACTGCTACAAGTAAACCCTGTGAAGAGTTTAAAAAAAAAAAAAGGACATTTAACAGTGGTTTGTGATGCTGCTTTTAACTAGAAATTCAGGCTAGGTGGATATTCAGAGTCCTGACTATACTTGAAAAGAGTTGAAGAAGATCTGGAAGAAGAGGTTGATATTGCGAAAGACTCCATCTGTTTGCACGTTTGTCGACAATGCAAACACCACTTCGTGGATCCCCAGCAGGGGGATCAGGATCAAAGTGGATTTGGCCAGTCTGGAGAGAAAGACATTTTGCCATGTGTTTATCATTAAAGGCACTTAAGCAGGACGAATGTGTTGCTTAATTTTTTGAACAACCACTTTGTATGTATGATGCTGATCAAGTTTATTTCAGGACATATAACAGAGTTCCCTTACAGGAATTTCTACAAAGCCTTTTGGTCTCTTGGATTCTCAGATCACTGTCAAACACAGTGAGGTTCCTCTGTATGTGTGCTATTTTATTTTATTTCATTTTATTTTATTTTATCTGTTGTTATTTTGTTGTTAATTCTATTATTTTGTTGTTTTCATTTTATTCTCAGCATTGTGAGTATCTGCAAAAAGTACTGAGCAATTAAGTAAAGGAGAATGAAATGACAAAAATAAATCCACAGGTAAGTTCTGCATACTTTTAACTTTGGAGTTAACCATGTAAGCTATGCCTCTGTCACTTTAGGTCAAACATTAAATAGCTGTGTCAAGATATCAAGGAGACCAAGGTACCTCCACCCATGTTACTTCTGCCCTTTCCCCACACTGCTGGTCTGGAGGAGTTCAACATTAACTTGACTGGAAAACTGATTTGCTTAATTACTGTGTTACTTGCTGAAAATACCAGTTTCCTTGAGTGGGGGATGTAATAGAAGGGGAATATACATTTTTAGTGTTTTTCCTTTTTTTCAGTGTAAGTGTATATTACTTTCTTGTTATCTACATACCTGAATTTATAGTCAGTATATCTCATCTGATGGGCTTTCAGTTTGGATATAAGGATTTGAATGATGCGAATAAAGATGAAGAAGTTTACCTGAAGGAATAAAAATGAGAGAAAGAGACCCATTAGCATATGGTGTGGTTGTTACAAACAAGGAGTCAAATAATGTATAGAATAATTTACAGAATTACTGAATTAATGTATGCAACTGTCACCACCCAGGCTGGAATCTACTGTGAATTTTTTTTCTTTTTAGGTGAAACAAACCCAGAGAAATGTCATCTTTACTCCTTTACTGCTTGTACATGTTTGTGTGTGTGTTTGTGGCAGAATCATTTGAATGATGCCAGGAAGGCTGGAGGTCAAGTTGTCCATGTGTGTGGTATCTGCAGTATGTCAACTGGTAACCCCAAACACATCCTGCAGAACCATGAGGAGATGTGATGTCAAACACAACACATGCATGATGTACAAACCGCCCACCAGTAGGTCGCAGGGCTGTGTTCACGTAAGTCACACACATTGGTGTTCGTACTGACAATTGTACTTTATAAGTTTTATATTTGTGTATGTTTTATTACCATTATGGCCAGGAGGATGGGGATGCGGATTATATACCAGTAAGCCATGTTTTCATTTATCTCCCAACATCTGAAAAAAATACAAGTTGCATGAGGATGTGAAGCAAAGTTTATTTTCTGAAGTGCTGAATTCTGACTTCATGTACTGTAATAACATATACATTACTTTTATATTAGTATATCAAGACTTATTTTTTACCACACTAAAACCGTGTTTTAAACTGTGTTTGAGAAAAATGTTGTTAAATGCAATGCACACATATAGTAAAGTTATGATGCAGAGTGTAGTTATGAGAAAAGAATACAAAAAAGGTACAGGACAGTAGCACACCGTCAGCACAAAAGTTATTAAAGAAGTCAAATTAAAAGTTTACCTTGTGTTTTCATACAGGCAACGTACAACAATCCAAGGAATGACAAATAACACTGGGGTGCCTGAAACAATGACACACTTTAAGTACAGAAAGTTCAGGATACAACAGCAGATGGATCTAATCAGTTTACACACAATGTGACCCATTTAGTTATTAAGCCTTTAACTACTTAATTTCCTTTGTGTTATATGTGGCTATATCTGTCTGTTGTCTTATGCTTACCCCAGCCTATGAGTAGATATCCACAGAAAAAGCGGTTTTCAGAGAACCCCATGAGTGCCAGCAAGTTGTTCAGATACAGTCCTTCCACTAGAAGCCAGTAGTAGTTGGCTCCCATACAGTATTGCATCAGCACCTGAGCTACACGGCAGCTGGACAATGCCTAATATATGTGTTTATAGGAGGAGATTTTTTTTTAAAAGTTTCCAATCCATTAGATGTAACTTTTTCCAAAAATATATACATATACAACATATGTTCATATCACTGAAATAATACCAGTTTTCTATCCTTTTTTTTATGTATTTTTTATGCATTTGTGTCCTAACCTGGTCACTGAGCACTTCAAAGACGTCCTTGTTGTCTCTGAACTCCAGATGGGTTTTACTCAGCAGAGCATCTCTAGTCAGGATAGAAAGACCTCGCAAAATGAACGATGCAAACAAGTTGCTGTGGATGTAGTTTCTGGTACAGTGGAGCTTACTGCAAGCATCACAAATGACAAATGTTGTTAAACACATCAAAACAATATAGTCAATCTACGAAATATGCGACACACAGAGGTTGAGTTTTTTTAATTTCACCTTTTGTTTCTCATGTTAAATGCTAAGACTTGTGTAATTTCATGTCCATGTTTCATGGATGCTTATTAATGTGGTGTTTGCACTTTACATAGGAAAAAATTCAGAAAACTATTATTATTTTAACTTCTTCCTCTCTGAAAAGCTTCACAGCTCTAGCTAAAGAAAAGTTTTGTTTGTTTTTTTTACAGTAAAGAGAAGAAAGTATGCTTAAATACTCAGATAATAACATAGAGAAAAATTAGAGTAGGACACAGATTACCTACCTGAAGAAAAGGAGAATAATTATAGCCATAGAGAGGCTGACCAGACTAAGACAATAACCCACTGTGTACATGACTCTGAAGTAGGCTAAAATCATCATTTGCTTCTCCTGCACAAAATACACCAAAAACACAAGAGTGGGTTAATGCTCTGAACTGAGAACCCACTATATACTGAAATTTGTGGCAACATCAACAATGCATATAAAGTTATTATTTAAATGTTATTTAGAAAAATTATGCCGTTTCAAATGGAAATAAAACAGATTGTTCTGGTTGTTTTGGCAGTTTCATACTTTTTTCTAGTGTAAGTAAAAGAGTAAGTGATTTTCTTAGTAAGAAAATGATAACTACACGAGAGCCTTGACTGAGCACAAACTATCAAACCTGGCATGTCTTTTGATTTGTCATGAATTTTAAACTAATTCCCCTTTGGTGATGGTTTTTTGAGTAAAGTCTTTCTGACCTATTTTCCTTTATGTGCCCTGATGTACCTGAGCTTCCTCTTGGCTGTCATCACCTTTGCACTGAGAATGGTCCCTCCAGGTGTGGCTGGAGTTTCTTGTGGCCCATTTGCCATCAGGGCCACACTCACGCAACACAAAGCCACCACGCACTACAGGAAAACACAGCAAAGGCTGAAACACTTGTGACCTGCCTGTGATCAAATCAGTGACTTTAGCTGTGTATATACTGTTAGATCCATAAGTGTTTGGATAATGGGACATTTTTTAATATTTTCTCCTCTTTATACCCCCACATCAGATTTTAAATCAAACAATCAACATGTTTACAACAAGCTTTAATTCATTAGATTTTACAAAATTTTTGCACTAACTGTTTAGGAATTACAGACATTTTTATACACAGCACCCTATGTTAAGAAGCTCAAAATTAATTGGACAAACTAACATAATTTTAAATATAAGAATTATTTTTAATGCTTGGATAAAAATCAATTGCAGTCAGTGAATGCTTGAAGACTAGAAAGCATGGAACTCACCAGATGGTGTGTTTCCTTCCTTGACATGCTCTGCCAGGCTTTTACTGCCGTTGTTGCTTGTTTGTGGGTGTTTCTACATTCAGTTTTATGTTCTTTAGGGTTGAGACACCCCAAGCTGACTGTCTTGGCCATTGAAGAATACCCCATTTCCTTGCCTTGAGAAACTCTTGGGTTGCTTTTGAAGTATGCTTTGGGTCATCAGCCATTTGCATTGTGAAACATGGTCCGATCAATTTTGCAGCATTTGTCTGAATCTGAGCAGACAGTTTAGCCCTGCACACTTCAGAATTCATCCTGCTACTTCTATCAGCAGTCACATCATCAATAAGCACTAGTGACCCAGTTCCACTGGCAGATATACATGCCCATGCCGTAACAATGCCGCCACCATGTTTGACCAATAATGTGATATGCTTTGGATCATGAGCTGTTTCTCTCTTTCTCTACATATGTTCCTCTTCCCATCTTTCTGGTACATGTTAATCTGTCTATATATATATATATATATATATTTTTTTTTTTTCCAGAACTGTGCAGGCTTTTTCAGATGTTGTCATGGTCCTGGGCATAGTTGCCCAGTGTTTTGAGTTTCATGGACTTTCTAGTTTTGTTTATCTGTCTTTAGGTTTTGTAAGGTTTATGGTTTGCATTTATCCTCTTGTGTTCTCTCCTGTGTTTAGTTCTTAGTTCCTGGTTTCATTAGTTCCCCTAGTGCTCTCTCTCTGTCTCCCAGTGTCTCCCACTCGTGCCCTCTCTCCCTCGCTCTCTCTTCCTCTCGTGCTCTCGTGCCCTCTCTCTTCCTCTCGCCCTCTCTCTCTCCCTCTCATGCCCCTCTTGCTCTTGCTCTCCCTCTCATGCCCCCTCGCTCTTGCTCTCCCTCTCGTGCCCCTCTCTCTGTATCCCTCAGTGTGTAGTGTTTGTTTACCTTCCCAGTGTCAAGTCCACGCGTGTTAGTCTGTGTCTCAGTGTTTAGCCACTTCCTGTATTACTTTGACAGTCCTGCGTCTCCTGTGTATTATGTTCTAGTTTGCTTCCTCTGTCCCGTTATATTCTGAGTTAATTCACCTGTGTTCCCTAGTGTTCTCAATCTCCCTGATTTCCTTGTGTGTATTTAAGCCCTGAGTTTTCCTTTGTTCTTTGTTATGTCGTTGTCATCCCTCCCCAGGTTGTGTGCCTTCCATGTTTCCTAGTGCTTCCGTGTTTCCTAGTGTTCCCTAGTTTTTCCCAGTGTTTGTTAGCATTCTTAGTTCTTAGTTTTTGCCTACCTCATCAGGAGTTTTTGTTTGTGTTATCATTTTGTTTCTTACTCCAGCAATAAACCGCTGTTGAGTTAAAGTCTGTCTCCGAGTCCTGCAATTGGGTCCTCACCCCGCTCACACACAGCCACCATTTGACAGATGTTTTCTGGCAAAGTCTAATCTGGCCTTGTTTGTGAGTGTAACCTGTGGTTTGCACCCTGTTGTAAATCCTCTGTATTTCTGTTCATGAAGTTGTATCTTGATTGTAGACTTTTACAATGAAACCTACCTCCTCAAGAGTGTTCTTGACTTGGCTAGATGTTGTGAAGGATTTTTCTTAACCAAGGAAAGAATTCTGCAATCATCCAGTTTAGTTATGTTCTGTGGTCTTTCCGGTCTTTTGGTGTTGCTGAGCTCACCAGTGTATTCCTTCTTTTTGGCCACACCTAGGTTTATTTTATTTTTCCAGCCTAATGATGGCCCCTTCACTTATCTCTTTGGACCTCATATTGAGAATTCTAGTGAACAGTTATCAAATACAACACTTGAAGACAACTTCAGATCTTTTTATTTGTTTATCATGAAATAACAAGGGACAGACCTCACATGGCCATGAAACCGCTTGTCAGTCAATTGTCCAATTATTTGTTGAGCTTCTGAAAATGGGGGACTATGTATAAAATGGCTGTAATTCCAAAACAGTTAATTTTTTTTTTTTTTTTTATTAAACCCTTTAAATTAAAGCTGAAAGTTTGCTCTTCAATCACATTTTGATTGTTTGATTTAAAACTCACTGTGGTGGTGTACAGAGGCAAAATTACAGCAAAATGTGTCAGTGTCCAAAAATTTGACCTAATTGTCTATATGTGTGTATACCCATTTATACCTTGGTTGTACCAAGGTAAGTACCAGGGGCAGGGCACCTTGACTGTAGAGTTGGGTTGTCCATCTGACCAACAAGCATACTTGTCAAACATACGACTGCATACCAGTTCTGTAGAGAGGATAGGAGAGAACAAAATGTCTCAACAAAATCTCGGTGAGATGGATGAATGTTCTATAAAACTTCAGCCATGGTTGCTGATTTAATCTAAATTAAAGGACTATATTTAACATTTAAATCTGATCAATGTATTAATTTCTTTTAGCAGTAATACAGTGAATGAGCATGTATGTGGATTACCTTCGGGTCTGGGTTCTGTACTTATCCTGAGCAGACATTCATTTCTGTAGCGGCTCCATTCCTCCACCATATTTTCAACAGTCCTCCCTGACACACTCTGCACACACATACACACAAATGACTTTAAATGACACCTTATCCATAACCACCAAATGCCTAACCCAACTTGCACCCAAAGTAAGACCCAGTCACATAACCCTAATACCAATTTTAACACTTAAACCAGGTCTTAACCTGCAAACACCTCTTTGAATGTGTATCAGTAAATGAGGAGTAACAGAAATGTCCTTTGTTTTCCTAAATCTCTAAAACCCAAACTGGTGCATAAAGATTTAAAAATAAACATGTGACAATATTTTGGCCTTACATCAGTCAACACTTTTAAGGAAATTGCAGTTAAATTATATGTTGATAGAAGATGCAACTTCTGTGGCTTACATATGACTGTGCTTTTAAATCCTCTCTCTATATTTTTTCCTTTGCTTATTTTTCTTCTTTTATAGACTTTTAACATTATTATGGATAATGTTAGACCAATATTTACATCTATGTTAGTTCTGGTAATCACTAGTAGGGCTTAGAAGGAGACACAATCACAGGAAAGAAATGGGCTGAGACGAAAGAGAAAAAAGATTATAGTGTTTGGTAAATACTTGCCATAGAAGTCATATATTTGGCTACATACTGAAATGCACTTCTGATTTTTAGGTATTTTATTGTGCGCTTTTTGTCTAGAATTACATTTAGCAAAGAGTGCCTAATAAACTGGCACTCAGTTACACAGTGGCAATTCTTCAATATGTAAAGTATAAGGGGCAAAAAGTTGACAAAGCAATGCTGTCAGGTATCAGGTATCATTTGCTCATTGCTGCTGCAATAAAATGTCTGTACTGTACCACAGTCCTGTAGAGGAGGAAGAGGATGATGAATATGTGAGAAGCCTTCATCACTCAGAGGTGTACCAGGTTGGCCACTGATAGGCCATCAAAAAGCTCCAGAAGAGGTCACTGAGAGGTCATCAGTAAGTCAACAAAGATCAATTGCAGGAAATAGTGGAATATGTTAATTCTGCTCTGCACCCTGTTGCCTGAAAATACAGAAAACAACAGTTTTTCCCCCATTAAAGATTTTTAAATATAAATGAATCAATATTTGATCAGCATCCAAAAGTCTAATAAGTGGAAACAGCGTGCAAAGACTACAGAGAACTAAAAATGAAAATGATTTCCCTTTACTCCATGCCGTTACACCAAGACCAGCTGTAGACAATTTCATAACAAAACAGAAAAAAATCTTAAGAATGATCCTAAAATATTTTTGTTTCATTAACTAAGTCACTAATAAAAGCACACATATGAAAAGGTTTTAAATGTCTCCTCTGAAAATATCACATCTTGTAGCCTATTACAGCCTTCATAACTGTCAACTTCATGGTATTGTGTTTGCATTCAGGAATTGAAGATTAGAGTCCATAACACAATGTTAATGTTGATATCTGAGGCTGAAAACATGAACATACTCAGTATCTAAAATAATGTAATATATGTCTCACTTTACATGATTTCCAGAGCTTCAACCTCAGTTTCCAAGAAGCTACTGCTTACTTCTATCTGGTTATGTTTATGTATGATGTATGACGTAGAGCAAACTTGGTGATACAACGTGAACTTGTTTATAATATAGGTTCAAAATGTGAAATGGGGGAGAAATCATGATGTAAGGCCTTTCCAGATTTCCAGAATGCTTAATATGACAATGAAACTGTTTGCCAGGAATCTTTACAATAAATGTAACCAATAAATAAACAAGTTATTTACCTCTCCTAAATAAACACCCTGATGCTTTCTGTTTTCAAACGTTAATGCAATCAACACTTTCATGAGAAACCTCCATCTCTGTCTTTTGCAAATCTTAAATTATATTGAAGCTATTTCTACAACAGCTACTTGGAATATATTTAAATTAATCCCAGGTATAAATGATACAAAATGGCACAACTAAGACAGTGAGTAAAGAAAAAGAGAAAGATACATAGTGAATAAATGATTAGAGCCTAAAGATGTTGTCTGTTTGCTGGCAGATAAGAACTGTTTGCATATTATGAACCATGTAGTGGTAATCAATAACCATATCTGATGTGACTAATAGGGTTTTTGAGCTGCTTGATAAGCACATGCACCAGCTGCAGTACAGCATCTTATCATGACAAAAAAAATCATATAAATTTTAAATAGAGTGCTCACTCATAAGAGAGATATGGAGAAAAAGCTTTTCAATAATGTATTAGATTTGTAAAAAGTGGCAGTGGTAAATGAGTGATTGGACTCGCTCATCACTATATCCACGCCTGTGTTCCTGAAGTTCCAGTTTCACATTAATGATAAAACACTCTGACCATACTGCATCTATTGCTCTTCTTGCATCTCTACAGTGGATGCTCCTTCCCATTTATCCTTTTCCTTATGTTACTCAAACACTCTCACAGTCAAGTATCTCATATTGACAAATTACACTGTACTCAAATCTTCCTTAATGCCTCTGTCTCCATTTGTATAAACAGACTCATAATGATAAAAAGCTTTTACCACTGGGACAAGCCTTTTGCCTAGTAAGGTCTAAATTGTATGGTCATCAATCGCCTCTTAAATGAGACAACACCCTTTATAATTAACATAGAAAAAACAAGCAAGTGACTGTATGAGACAAGGGCTGAAGACTGAAACATCAACATCACAAGCTTCTTTTCAGTGATTTGAAGAGCAATAAAGTGATCGAAAAGTATTTGAGAAATAGCATGGCAGCTTAACATTTTAGAAAATAAGGAACATAGAAAAGAGAGCACAGTAAGCCATAGATATAACAAAGATGAAAAATAATTTATGTAGCATATACTGTATTTGCATTTGTATTTTACAGAGGAAATGCAGCATGTGTCTTACTGTCATACACTTGTTGACTTGGTGCAAAAGACAGTAATACATATGAGAATGTGTTTTTATAGTTTCTACTATAATTCTGTTGTCTCTAGATTGTTTGAAAGTATTAAAAATATAGAGCAAAAAAAAGATAAAAGCAGAATACAGCATCATCTGTGGAAACCTTTTATTTGTCACTCAGTGGTATTTTCACAGTTCAGGCAGGATAAAGTGCATCTGCAGGGTCTCAGGTGTGATGCTGACACTTCAGTTAAAATTAGTCACATTAACAGGGTTTGTAGGTATAGTTATGTCCATGGGTATTCAGACAATGATACGGTTTGTGTAATTTTGCCTCTATACAACATCACGTTGGATTTCAAATTAAGCAAATAAGATGCTGAAGTGCAGACCTTCAGCTTTAATTTAAGGGGTGTAACAAAAGTATTGAATTAACTGCTTAAGAATTACAGCAATTTTTATACACATTCTCCTATTTTCAGAGGCTCAAAAGCAATTAGATGATAGACTGTTAAGGCTGCCAAGGGAAGAAAGTCAGTAGTGTTTATTGATGATGTGACTGCTAATAGAAGCAGCAGGATGATTCTGAGGTGTACAGAGCTCTACTCTCTGCTCAGATTCAGATAAATAATGCAAAACTGATTGGACAGCACTTCAGAGTGCAAATGGAAAATAACCCATAGCATGTGGCTAAAGCAACCCAAGGGTTTCTCAAGGCAAGGATATGGGATATTCTTCGATGGTCAAGCTAGTCACTTAATCTCAACACAACAGAACATGTCTCTTGATGCATGCTCAATAATCCAGGTAAAAGAATCCCAAAAAGCTGAAGTCACCTGAAGAAGTCACCAGAGGTGACGAAACATTTCTCCCACTGAAAACGCTACGCCCAGATGAACAGATTCAGCTTTTTGGGAACAACAGAACATGCTTTTCTTTTATTACAAATACAAAACTGAATGCAGAGAGACCCACAAACAAGCGGCAGCTGAACGTGGCTACAGTAAAACACAGCATTTAGTGATGTTCATGGGTTCTAGACTTCATGCAGTCATTGAGTGCAAAAGATTTTTATATAAGCATTAAACAATCCTTATATTTAAAATTATGTTAGCTTGGCCTTTCAACTTGGGGGATTATGTATGAAAATGTCAGTAATTCCTAAACAGTTAATGCAAACTTTTTGCAAAAACCCCTTGAATTAAAGCTGAAAGTCTACACTTCAGTTACAGACATATTAGCACTGCTCTGCCTGGCTATGGCACACATGCATAGTTGTGTTTTCATTTATGTTCTTATGGGTTTACCCTGGCATGAATCTGTCATCAGCTTAACATGTAATTTAAGCTATGGGAATTTGCTGTTCTTCTTCATAAGGGAGACAAGCCCCCATAAAGTGACTCTGTAAACACATTAAGGTCCCCTCAGCATCAAAAATACCCACCCACCTGCATATGAGCCCACATAATGCTGTACCCAACAGGTTTTAGTTTATATAACAGTACTGGCAGGCTCATGCTTGCTCTTTCTCTCTCACTGCAGCATGATGAAACACATACACTAATCATGGGCATGAATGTCATTGCAATTTTGGGCTTTTAATGATTTCTTCAACTGTTGTTTCTCCAGGGTGCAATGATTGTACAGCATATATCTTTAATGACTTAAAAAAAAACAACAAGGATTTGGTGCACAAGTTTGAATTTATTTAGGATTTTCTCTGATCCATACAGGGTCAAAAGTATACATACACCCCAACCAGATGATTTTGGTAGTCATGAACAAGCTTCTGGACTAACTCTGGCTGGATCTTTGACCACTCTTCTTGGCAGAATTCGTAGAGTTCATTTAAATTGGTTGGTTTCCTGGCACAGACCTGTCCTTTAAACATAGCCCACAAATTTTCAATAGGGTTGAGGTTGGGGCTTTGGGAAGGCCATTCCAGAAGCTTAATATTAGCCTGCTTCATTCATTCCAAAACCAGTTCTGATGTGTGTTTTGGATTATTGTCCTGTTGGAACATCCAGTTGGGTCCAATTTCAACCATTTAGCTGTTTATTTAAGGTGAAGTTGAAGAATGTGGAGGCAGTTCTTCATTATTCCAACCACTTTGTGCAATGTACCAGTACCACTGGCAGCAAAACATCCCCAGAGCATGATGCTACCACCACCATACTTGATAACTGGTATAGTGTTCTTAGGTTAGAAAGCCTCCTCCTTCTACTCTGTTTACTCCTTTTACTCCTCCGAACATACCTGTTGTCATTGTGGCCAAATAACTCAATTTTTGTCTCATCTGACCATAAAACTTTTCTCCAGAAGGCATTTGACTTGTCCATGTAGGCAGCTGCAAATTTCAGGCGAGCTTGAAGGTGTCAATTTTGAAGCAGAGGCTTCTTTCTTGGTCAGCGCCATGTCAGTCCACGGCACTTCACTGTGGACAGTGACGCTGGTGTTCTGGCGGTTTCCAGTTCATGGGAGACTTGAGCCTTGGTGGTTCCTGGGTTGTTCCTGAACATCCTATCATCGACAGTTTGGGTCTTCTTCCAGACCTTGGCAAAGTAGTGATACATCTGAATAACTGATGATCCTAGAATCTGCAGTTGTTTATAAATGGCCTATTAAGCTTCTGGAATGGACTTACCAAACCCCAACCTCAACCATACTGAAAATTTGTTGACTGTGTTTGAAAGCTGGGTCTGGGCCAGGAAACCAACCAATTTAAAGGAACTCTACAAATTCTGCCAAGAAGAGTGGTCAGATATCCAGCCAAATTTGTGCCAGAAGCTTGTTGATGGCTACCAAAACATCTGGTTGAGGTGGAACTTGCAAAGGGAAATTTGACCAAATATTAGTGGGGGTATATGTATACTTTTGACCTTGTTTGTATTAGAGAAAAACCAAATAAATTAAAACTTGTGCACCCAATTCTTGTTTTTTTTTTATTTTTTTAAAGTCATTAAAGATGTATGCTGAACACTCATTCCACCCTGGAAAAACAACAGTTCAAGGAAATAATTAAAATCCCAAATATGCCCTGACATTTATCCCCCTGATGAGTGTATGTAAACGTTTGACCACAACTGTACTTGTATTTCACCACACTTAAATAACACTAACCTGCTAAAAAACTCAGACTGATGCTAATGGAGCAGATGTTCTATAGTTTTTCTTTCTCTGGCTCTCTGTTTTTAGTACTTTGTCCCAAATACTGTGAACTGAAATTAACAACAGTAATTGTAATTAAAACATTTTGTAATTACTGTAGTGATAAAATCATTTAAAGCTATCATTGTCTTAAAATATCATTGATTGTTAATTGATAGACATGTCTTCATTAATTTGCTATTTTTATGATTCTAAGGCTGAGAGATCATTGGAGAATTTAACTAATAAATTAATTATTGTCTTTTTTTGTTATTGCTCCAGATCACTAGCCATGGAGGTCAGAGGTCAGGAATTCAGTGTGCTTGTCAGTCTCTACAGTGATTAACCTGACAACTTTGAAATAATTTTGTTTACTCTTTTCACACACTTCCACTTATTTTAGTTCCAACACTTATATAATGCCCCCCGACCATATTACCATGCTATAATGATTATAATGAAGGATTAATAATTATTCAGAGAGAAATGGCATGGTAAACAAAGAAAATGTGATGCAGTTGTCACAAACCGAAGAAAACGAAAGGCACAGGTTGTTTTATGTAAACGTAACGGAAAAGCAGAAACATACCTCATCTCTGGGACATTCACGTTTCTCCGTCAAAGGGACAAAAATTAAATAGGTCTAAATTCGTCAATAGGAACTGTTCCCTGAAGTAGCAATCACATTATGCCATCGTTTATATCCATGGAGCGCAAAATACATGACCTCCCTCTGATGACTGACTGCAAAGCCCACCTCTCTTTCTCTCTTTTTCTGTATCTCTCTCTATTCCTCAGCCTTCGGTAGCCTGCATAATACCAACATGAAAGGACTGACTGGAATCACTGGAAACTCCAAGAATGAATTACTGCTAGAAACCATGCATCCATCCATTCTCGAACAGTTTAACATTATAATTAAGCAATAATTTCACAGTCCTAACTTTGCTGCAAAAGGCTACTTGACTATGTTTAATGCTGTGTAAATTTGGCTTTGGCCTGGTAAAATATTCTCCATATTTGGATAGGTTCTGGTCAGCTGTGCGCAAATAGGTTTATTGTATATCTTGACTGCTGTGTCTTAAGAGACCTGGTAGTTGCAAGGCTGGCATACTTTTCAGTGGTTTCATAACGAATTTTATCTCCTGTTTGTGCCTGACACGTGCGCCCTCACAGGGCAGAGGTTTAATCACTGTCACATCTGTGTTAAAATATTGTGTGTAAAAAACAAAAAATAAAACACACACACACACACACACACACACACACACACACTTACTTCAGCACCCCCAACTTCAAGGCCCTTCCCACCTTCCCAGGGCTCTGCTGTGGACTGATCTGAGTGAGCAGAGAGATTAGAATTAGAAAGAATAATAAAAAATTAATCAATTAATTAATAAAGGATTTGTACCCTAGGGACCCTGAATTGGATAAGCGGAAGAAAATGGATGGATTTAATAAAGGACTGCATACAAGTACCAAACAAACATTGTTAGCCTCATTACATACATTTTTGTTGCAGCACTAATGAAATTTTATGCAAAACTGATTTTACAATAAACTGCTTTGACGTTTACTATGTAACAAACATTTAAACTGAACTTCTCCTGTGATTTTCCTGCAAAAACATTGTGACAACATGAAATGAATGGGTGCTGTGAGCTGATAGTACTAGTACTGATAGTACTTTCAAGGACTTCAAGTGTACAGTCGTAAAGGTAGATTACACGTGCAATGCCAACAACGTGTAGTGAAACAGTGTACACTCACTATTGAAAACCTCATGCAAACAAACCTTATTGTCTGACTACTTCACACAGACTTTCTTCCACTGTTGATGAAAACAGTATAGTTTATAGTTTTCATTTAGCCTCTCTGACAGCAGGCGTTACACAACAATATTTTCTGTTCAATCTGCATTATTCTTGGATGTAATCCGAATAGGTGCTTCTTTGCTCTTTTAGTCACATTATAAACCAAACCCCAAAAAGCTGAATCTGTTCATCTGGACTTAGCGTTGTTTAGTGGGAGAAACGTTTTGTCAACTTATCCAAGTGACTTCTTCAGTCTCAGCTGACTGCAGGATTCCCCAACCTTATAAACAGTACATTTGCATAATGACTGAAACTATTACCACTGACTAACAATGGGCCATTTGGTCAGTTTCATGATCAATAGTATGCAAATTGTCATGACCATTGATCAATGGCCATGAGTACCATTCACAGAGATTGGGGAATGGCTGCGATCACAGCATTGTAAGATGGTGACAGATGTACCCTTAGGCCCCCTCCTCGGTTCAGAGATGGTCTTTCCCTTTTTACGTAAATGGCCTCCTTGACTCCCCGTTCAAACCAGCGTTCCTCCCTGTCCAGGATGTGTACATCCTCATCACTGAAAGAGTGGCCACTGGCCTGTAGGTGTGAATAGACTGCGGAGTCCTGGCCTGACGAGGTAGCTCTTCTGTGTTGTGCCATCCTCTTAGCCAAAGGTTGTTTGGTTTCCCCAATGTATAA
>VUQS01006239.1:13440-25292 GCA_015108495.1 Heterochromis multidens
AATATAATTTTTAATATATATATATATATATATATATAAATATATATAAATATTTTTTTTTTTTTTTTTCAGAATTAAAAACAAAAGCTTTGAAAAAACTTATAATATCTTAATTAAAAGCACGCAGAGAGGATAGAAAAATAATCGAGTCTATTCTGCTGGTGCTCCTAAAACTTAATACTATAATGATCAAAGGTGACCTATGCTAGCAAGTCAACATTTTTATCAACCCAGAGCTATGTCTGTTTGGATCACAGCTGAACCTTGAAGTGACTGTGTTTGAAGAGGTTTTAATGAGTAGATGAAACAGTAGAAATATGTTGGTAGCATGTCTTTCATAAAGTTTATATAACTTTTTATAATTCATACTAATATGTTTATTAATGGATCGTAATTTGTAACTGTTAATAAGAAACAATTTGGTTACCATTAAGTAAAAAGGTTTTTTTCTTATATTTTGCCCTTCTCTTTGGTAAAAATTGCAGTTATAAATATTAGTAATTGACCAGTTAATAATAGACAAATTCTTGCCAATCCATCTCCTAAAAGCTTGTACCCAAATTGGATCAAACACCTATTTAAATACACACTAAGCCAGTCTTTACCTGCAGAGTGTGTCCCTCAGAAATTGTTGTCTTGTTAAATAAATTTCAGGTGTTGCACTCTATCTTAGTAGCCTAAAAAAATTATTACTTCAACCTAAGTGACGAACCAATCTCAACTTGTAAGTTGTAAGGTGTCGATCAAAACCAAACTATTTTTCTCAAGTAACAAATACATACACCTGAGGTGTCAGACTTATTTCTTTCTGCCGCAGCTATCCTGACAGCCGAACAATATAGCACCTTAAATTTTTGTAAAAACATTAAGTCTCAATGCCAAATTTGAAGTGAAGCTGAAGGTTTAAAATCACCCGAGACATCTCATCATGGACAGAGAGTTGAATCTTGATTGCTTGTTGACAAGTTTGTCCCCGCTGAGATCTGCAGGCAGTCAAAAGCATCTTCTAAAGTGTTGTGTACCTGTCAGGAATGAGCCTTGTTTTGGAAGATACACACGACATAATTCATCAGGCTGAGCAAGAAGCTCTTGAAGAATGGAGAAGTGACAAAGTCGATTCTTTTGAGAATAATGACGGCTGCCAGCGTACTGAATGGATGGAGTGTCTTTTAGGATCTATCAAAGCCTTTTTCCAGTGCTGTAAAGCCCACAGGTGTGAGCACCGCACCATCACTAAAGACATTTATATATAGGTGTGTCACTAAGGGGGAATCCTATCATTTTACCACTCTATAGTTTAGTTTTTGAGTGAGCACACCAGAAGAACTCTTAAGATGTCTTTGTGACCAGAGATGGTGTGGTTCTATCTGCTTCACATTCAGTGCAGTGTACTTTTTTCAGTATATTAAAAATTATTTTATATTATGTAATTAAAGACCTGATTCTGTATCAACTTGTGTGAATAAAGGGTGAATCAGCCTAAGTATTTTCTCAGAGAAATCTTGAGGCAGCAGATTGTGCATATCTGGACTCTGTATGTTTGTACTGGAATTTGAATATGTGCCATTTAGCACCTCAGAAAAAGTAAATAGGTTACACTCGTGGTGCTGTGGTTGCTCTCACAAATTCCTCATTATTTTGAACTATTCCTGGTTTTGGTTGCCAGGTTTGAATGTCAAATGTCGTATTTATTTCATCTTGAGTTGAGCAAGAAACCATTGTCATGTGGTTGGGTTTAGACCCTTGGACAGTGTGACGAGTCTCATTCACATTCTGTCCAAACCTGACATCATTTGCATGAGAATAAGAGCAAACTCTGCAAACGTGACACGTCCCAGACAAGGGATCACAACTTGGCTGTCATATTAGGCCGGTAAATTCAGGTGACACGGATCCTGTGTCCTCATCTGGGCCAACCTGACAGTGGTTCATGTTCCCTGCTGTCTTTTTCTGAGGAGCTTTGTGAGGGGGGGGTTGCTTTTAATCAGCATGACGAACCCTGCCACCCCCTGCGCGCACACACACTCAAACACACAAGTGAGAGTGGGCATATGCTGAGGGGCAGTGGGCTGGCCGTTGTGCCATCATTAGTCCAAGCGTACACGGTAAGCTTCTGACACATGTCGAAGGAGCTTCATTCGACCTACAGACGACGCATCCACATTATGCAAAGGCAGCAGTGTCTATATGTGCAGCGCTACTGTCAGAGGCTTGAAGAACTGAGGAAGGAAGTGCAGGAAACTGGGGGAAGAGAGGGGAGGAACAGATCTGGGGAGAGAGAAACCACAAATCAATAAGAAAAGTGCAGGAATCTGCTTCAAGTAATGATTATGAGCTACAAAGTCATCTTTCTTGTAAAAAAATGTTTAAGATAATCTTTCATGTTTTGCATGCAAATTAAATATTTTTTTACATAAAATTACAAAGTAAAAGGTATTTGTGTTTCAAGAAAATATGTTATTTTAAAAAGGTTTTCTTGTTTTTAAGTAACTAAGACTTGTGATTTAACTGCAGTCTTTTTTTGTCATCATGTGAGAAGGCTTTGAGCATTTTTATGAAGATAACAATGTCTTTTTTTTTCACCTGTGCCCTCTGGCATTTTAATGACTCACTTTGAGTTGGACGGCTTTCAAGTTAGAGACACAGTAGGGCGTGTGTCAGCAGTGATCAAGTTCTGGAGTGCTGTAGTGCTATTGTCACTGACTAAATGACGCCTGCCTGCTCAGACCACTGAAAAACCTCTCAATGTTGTTGTTATTATTGGTATTTGGGGGGAGTTAGTCTGCTGTATATACAGTCATGGTAAAAAAAAAAAAAGAAAATTATAAAGTTTTACAAATCAGGACAAAATAAAAAAAAAATCATCTGGTCCTTACCAGGTCTTAAAGTTAGGTAAATGTAATATATGACATATTACACCATACAAATACATCCTTACTGCTTCCATAAGAATTAAGACGATAAGTAGCAGCCAGGTGCTGCTAATCAAATGCACTTGATAAATTGATCATCAGCAAGTGTGAGAACCTCTGTAAAAGCAGAAGTTTTGGCAGTTTGGAGGAGGAAAGATATCAGCAATGATCTTACCAAAGCAACTTTTGCTGCCCATCAATCTGGGAAAGGTCATTAGAATATGTGCATTCAAACATTCAAAACAGTTACCAATCTTCCCAGGAGTGGACATCCCAGCAAAGTCACCCCAAGGTCAGATCGTGCAATGCTCAGAGAAACAGCAAAAAATCGAAGCACTACATGTCAGACTCTACAGGCCTCAGTTAGTATGTTAAATGTTAAAGTTCATGAGAGTACAATTAAAAAAAGACTGAACAAGTATGGTTTGTTTGAAGGGTTTCCAGGATAAGGGATCTGAACAAACCACAAGACTTCTAGAAAAATGTCATTTGGACAGACGAGAAAAAAGTGGAGATTTTTAGAGATAAAGCACAGAACCACTTTTGGAGAAAACCAACAGCAAATCAGCACAAACACCTCATACCAACTGTCAAACACGGTGGTGGAGGGGTGATAATTTGGGCTTGTTTTGCAGCCACAGGACCTTGTCACCTTGCAGTCAGTGAGTCGACTATAAGGTCCTCTATATACCAAAGTATTCTAGAGTTAAATGTGAGACTATCTGTCTGACAGCTAAAGCTTAGCTAAAATTGGGTCATGCAACAGAACAATGATTCCAAGCACAGCAGCAAATCTAAGACAGAATGACTGAAAAAGAATAGAATCAAGGTGTTGCAATGGCCCAGTCAAAGTCCAGACCTCAACCTGATTGAAATGCTGTGGCAGGACCTTAAGAGAACTGTGCATTAATGAATGCCCGCAAACCTCAATAAACTGAAGCTACATTGTAAAGAAGACTGGGCTAAAATTCCTCCATAATGATGTGAGAGATTGATAAAGTCATATAGAAAACAATTAGTTAAAGTTATTGCTGCTAAAGGTGGTTCTACAAGCTATTGAATCATGGGGTGTAATTTCACACACACTTCTGCTTTTGGCTTAGTTTTTGTTCAATAAATAATGTCACAGTTTAATAAGTCATGTGTTGTTGTTCATCTGAGGTTGTATTTGAATAATTTTAAGACCTGGTAAGGACCAGATGATTTTTTCATTATGTCCTGATACATAAAATCAAATCAAATTACACTGTGAGTTAGCTTTGATACAAACTGTATCTTTTTAGCAGAAAGAACTTCCCTTTTTAATTGTAATATACAGGTGTGTAGCTGTGACACTAAAATTTGTCACTTTGTGGGACCACCATTGAACAATATGTAATTTCCCTGGTCAAATGTCTATTTCCTATTGTCAGAAAAACTGTGGTTAAGTACTTTATTTTATTTTTAAGGTGCACCTCTCATGCTTTAGCATTGTTCCCAAATAATTCACAAATAAACAATTTATATTAAGTTGAATATACATATATAGAGTTCAAGTTTAAAAGCAGCAACCATATTTCGTTTTTTTCCCTATCTTCCTTTTGACTATGTACAGCTGAATTAGTGCTTCAAAAGCAGCTTTAGCATCTCCTCTGTGTTACAGATGCGAGGCTGCCTTTTATTCTAGCAGACACTGATAGTTTGAAAGTCTTAGTTTTGCTGTGTTTTTAAAATTATTGGCTGACTTAAAGGTTAACAGTCAGCTCATCTGATGAATATGCACTCTGTTCTCAAGACAGACTGCTCCTGTCTGTAGCGACACAGAGGTAAAAGTTTGAAAGAGTCTTGAAGCACAGGGGTCATAATAAATTATCATGTCATCTGTGTTCCTCTCCCCTTGTCTTCAAAAAGCTTCCCAAAGACTTACAAGTCTTTAGAAGATGTGTTAATAGAATAAGTAACAATCCACTTAATGCCCAAAGTGATACTGAGGCATTTTTGCAAGTCCACAGTTGAGATTCTGCTTTCATTGCCCACGTCAATATAATGATTTAGTACCAGGCCCTGCCAGTCCTTTGTCACTTGGGCACTGCAATCTTTCTCTGTCAGTTGCCAGGGGGAAGGACTGAGATTCAGTTTTTCCAATAAAGCTAAATGCATCGCCAACAGCGCATGGTCCAATAGCTCATGAATATGAATATACATATAAATAGACAAGTTGAGGAGGCGGATGGATGTTGGCCTGTCACTTTTGCCTTGCCTAACATCTCCACTGAGGGTAACTTATGTCCTGGATCTGCAACACAACCGACTTCCTGCAAAGTCACACCAGGCCTCCCTCATTCTCTCTTTTATTGTTTTAAAGGCACTACATATGTTATATCACTGTTTTTATTTTCTAGCCCGAAATTAAATTGCTATCACTGGCACGAGTATGACATCTCTTTAATTAACAGTTATCCAACAACCATGATCACAGTAGAAATGAGAGTGACAGAGAAATGAAGGGGGGTGGGCGGTGGAAGAGTGGTGACAAGTGTGGACTTTGCACTAAACTGTATTATACAATGAGCTAGTTTGGTGAGCCGAGAACACCCACACAGTTGTTTTAACAAAGCACTGCCTGCATATGGGTAGATCTAATCTGAGGCCATTACAAGTCAAATGAGAGATCGAATTTGAGATGTGATATGTGATAAAAACTCTGCAAACAGCACTGCTGCAATCTGGGGACACTGGGACTGAGTGTGCATCACCCTCAACCTCTTTGTGACCACTTTTGATTGCAAGGTGATTGCATTGGTTTTCTGGCAGGAGGCAACCTGTCTCCAAACAATCGTGCTCCAGCTCAGACTGACTGCAATCAGTCTCAGACAGATTGGCAAAGATTTGCAAATGATTGCCATCTAATCTATAAATGTGGACAGATTGCCAGCACGTCACAGTCAATCTGAGTCACCCTCTGCCGATGAGCACAACTCATCTGCAGTGCGTCTCTTTGCAATAGAGGAATACTCTCAACTGGTTGTATTCTAATTATATTCCTATATAAAAGCAAGGTTTCATTTTTGCAGTTAAATTGCCATCCTGCAGCAACTGAGTCACTGTTTGTGGAGGAATTTCAATGAGATTCTGGCCGGAGTCTGAATGTAAGTAAGTAGAAATGTGAATTTCTGTGCACGCAGACATCAACAGATTTGCGATTTTCGCCAATTCATCACAGATAATCGCAGAATTATCACGGATTGAATGCGATTGCCAACTTGATCCCAAACTGATAGACTGACAGCAGACTAACTCCATTATTACATTTATTGGAAGTTCCACATTGCCTCCAACCACTCCTGGTACAGCCATCCATCCATCCATCCATCCATTTTCCTCTGCTTATCTAATTCAGGGTCACGGGGAGGCTGGAGCCTATCCCAGCTACCATAGGACAAGAGGCGGGGTACACCCTGGACAGATCGCCAGTCTGACGCAGGGCTCCTGGTATAGTATTTGAGCAAATATATATTAAAAATTAATAATTTTAACACATTTTAATGCTAGGTTAAATACAAAAAACGTGGATTGTATGTTATTATTCAAATTAATGCCAGGTGTAGGGGAGACATTGTGTACCTGTGAATACACCTCCCTTTTCATTTGACTAAATCATTGATACAGATGAGGACAAAATTATTAGCCCCCCTATGAAATTTTAAGTTTTTGTCAAAAATTTCACAAGTGCTTTTTTAACAGAGCAAAGTATTTTCAATGTAGCATTTCTAATCATACTAGTTTTAGAAAGCATAAATTATTTCTTTTTGCACACAATAACAGAATTATTTCAGAAAAAATCAAAAATTACCAAGGTCATTATTATTAGCCCCCTGAAGAACTGACCTTTTAACTGAGCCATAGCACAAACCACTGCTGTGCAGTAATGTGCTTTAACTTTGTAATGCTCAAAGCTTGTAAAATCAAGTTAAAACTTAGGCTTTTCTTCCAATTTACATGCAGTATAAAAACTTAAGCAAGGGTTTAAGCTGTAACTTGAGAAGGTTACATGCCAAAAATAAAAGAAATCAGTTTAGACTTGAGAAAAAGATGTTGATGCTCACAAAGCAGGAAAGTTTTCATACCGTTTCCAAGTGTCAAAAACTGGAGTAAGAAGTATCATCAAGAAATGCAAAGAGAGCCACACAGTACAGAACAAGCCTGGCAAAGGTGGGAAGCGAAAGATTTCAAAGACTCGGGAAAGAAAATTAGTGAGAGATTAATCTAAAGATCCCAGAACAACTGCCAAGACACTAGTGAATGACTTAGCCAAGTCGGGAATTGTAGTCTTGAAAAGGACAATCACTAGAACCCTGGATAGGAATGGACTGTGAGGTTGTAGACCAACAAAAACTCCACTTCTGCAGAAGAGACACCTTCAAGTCAGACTGCAGTATGTTAAAGACAACCTGGAGAAAGATTGTGCATACTGGAAGGTTGTCCTTTGGTCAGATGAGATGAAACTAGAGCTCTTTGGCCACAGAGACGCTACTTATGTCTGGAGAAAGAAGGGAGAGGTGTGCAACCCAAAGAACACTGTTCCCACAGTATGAGTATTATGCTGTGGGGATGCTTCAGTGAGTCTGGAACTGGGAATCTCATCAAGATGGAAGGAATCATGAAGAAAGAAGGATATGTGATGACTTTGAAAGAAAACCTCAAGCAGTCAGCAGTAAAACTGAGTCTGGGTCATCGTTCCTGGTGAAGAACTACCTCCAGAAGACCAAAGTGAATGTTAGTGACTGGCCTACACAAACCCCTGACTTGAATCCCATTTAAAATCAAGGTCCAGAAAACCATCAAGTCTGGAGGAGCTAGAGAGATTTGCCAAAGAAGAATGGGCTGGGATTGCTCAGGAGATGTGAGTGAGACTTGAAAACTACAACAAATGACTGCAGGCTGTTATCGAGCAAAAAGGATACACAATTGACTATTAGCATCAGGGGTGCTAATGATTTTGACCATGGTAGTTTTTCATTGTTGTGAAATAATTTTGTTTCTGTGTGTAAAGTAAAATAATGTAAGCATCTAAAATAAAACTAGGATGTTTGGAAAAGCTGTGTTAAAACTTTAAAACCTTATTAAGAATTGTATCTGTTGGTGCATAATTTTAAGAGTTTGGCTTCAAGCATTCTTCTCGGGAAACTACAGTTATTGCTCTTGTCATACCTGTCCAAGACACAATGCAAGGAGCAGCTCTGCTTTGTTTGTCAAGATACTCACCAAACTCAGCTCTCCAACTCCTGGTTTAACTCCCACACTGTCAGTATCTGGCTTCCTTCTCCACCGCCGTGGGAGTATTAACGTATGACATCTACAATGGCCTTAACACAACACGCTGAGATTGAGTTCCTCATGCTGCCTGTACGCAACTCTTCTTACCTTCACTCTGAGTTAAGCCAACCCCAGTGCTGGGAAAGAGATGTGACAAAACCAGGGGGAAGGGAAGTGGGAAATAAGGCAGAGCCAAAGCCGATCTGCCACTCAGCGACAGGCGTTTTGACAATCATAGGCTGTCATCACGTTCTGATCAGACCTGTCAGCAAGAAATGCGGCAACAAGACAGCACTGCAGAAGGAACATCCACATGCCCCCCCCCTCCGCACAGCCCTTCTTACTGCACACAGATATTCAGAGTTGTGTTATTTATGTACACACACATCATACAGAGACATGCAAACACATCAAATGTGTCAGAAAGTGCTAGGTACCCTAAGAATAAAACAGGTTTGGCTACAGAGTGTAGAGTGAAGTGGCTGCGCTCTGCCAGTGCTGCAGGGATGTCCAGAAAACCCAATGCGATGCCACACAGTGTCTTTCCATAGTGACAGCTGGGGAAGGAAAACTTTTTTTCTTCCCCAGCTAGTTAAGTAATTTCAACATTGAATGCCGCACAGGTGAGATTCTGACAAACAATCAGGTCCTATCAATCGTTGAGCTGCAGCGTCCTTCTGTAGAAATATTAAACTGAGAGTAAATTACATTTAAACATTTAAGTCGCTTGTTAAAGTAGTCTGCCTCCTGCCAGTAGCATAGTGTTTACTGCTAAAAAGCAATCGGCAGCAGTTTAAAAACAAAATGGAGCTATAACAGAGAAAAATTGATAGAGTGCCATTAAATAGATCCAATTATTATTCTCTGTCCAAACAGAAACAGAGAAATGAAATAACATCTGTCATGTCGTCTGCCAGTCAGGGGAGCCAAGCAGCCATCTGTGTGAGTGATGGAAAAGGAAGGGGATCTCAAATCATTTTTCATTTGAATTATTTAAAGACACAAAGTAGTGGGAGGACAATGTCTTGCTTGTTTTAAGGAAATATGATTTGAATGTTTGTTCTCTATTGTCCTAGATATATGTTTAAGTTTTAGTCAGAGGTTGTTTTCTCTAAGATTTAAAATATTTAATACGGATGTGAAATTTTTTTGTTGGTACAAAATTAAATATAGACCAAAAGAAAAATCTAACTGGATTATTACTTATTTGTTGCTAAATCTCTCTGAAAAATGCAGAACCCAGACTGAAATATGAGCTCACCACAATAATACTAAGAGGTGTAACAATGCATATACAGCATGGGAGCTACTTTTGATCGTATGTTGTGTCTTAAAGATGAAAAAGTTTTCTTAGATTTGTTGCCTTTGGGCTGAAAGTTTGCTGCAACTGAGAACTGAAGGAAACTCCTTAAAGAATCTTTTTGAACACAGTCAATGTCTAGCTGCATTTGGCTTTAAGCCTGCCTAACTTGCCTTTCTTTGTCAGTGCAGCGGTGGGTATCAATTTGCAAAGAGTCCAGCATCACATTACGGTGCTTTGTTTAACATCAAGGAAGAGTCTGTCCGAACACATCATTCATTAGCTGTACATCTGTCACTGCTGAGCAAAACATTAACAGCCACTAGAGCTGCAGCATGAACAGACATCATTGAGGTTTGACTGGCAGCTGTCAGTTTCACCCTCGGTGTTTCATAATGACTGAAATAAAATCAGTCTGAATTTTGGCGTTAACACACTCTTCATATCATTATACTGTAGATTCATTGATGAATTATGCTAGAAGTTTGTGATTGTTCAAATCAGAGTGTGCCTTAATTTTCTACCTTTGTATTTTATTTATTTATTTATTTGATTAAGCCGACAGTCAGAATGAACTTGTTACTAAATTACACATTAAAGATGGATTTATTCACTTTGACATCACCTATTGATTTGTGGGTTATCTGTTTTGAAGCTTTAAGTTTCTGCTTTTGACTGTGGCCATCTTGGGTTTTTTTTAAATCTCACATGACCATATTTGGACGAGAGGGTAGAGCAGATAACCTAGCCTAGCTTATCTTATTAGCAAAGTGCATCCAATGCTGATGCTACTTTTGACTGGTGAAAAACAGACTCAAAACAAAATGTAAAGCTACTTAGGCCTCAGTCACACAGGCCCAGTGACTGGTTGGTAACCCTGGAGGTTGCTGGCTCTGTGCTGCACAAGAAACCTCCTTGTGATTGCTTTGGTCACTAGCCGATTGGTGTGGTTGCCTTTAGTTTGCATGGAAGACCCCAACTTTTCTGCAAACACTCACCAACTACTCACAGAGCGTTAGTAAAATGTGAAAAAGTGCGATGCAAATCAGAAAAACAAAGCATTAGCCTTCAAAGTAAAAGTTGTGCCTTACTGCTGCAACCAACACATTTTACATTACACAGCTTTTACATTCTCTGTTTCTGACTTGTGTCCCATTTTTCTCAATGCTAATAATTAAGTGTCTTCCGTGCAAACTACAGGCAACTGAAGCAATTTGTTAGGGACCAAAGCAATCAAGGAGGTTTTTTGGCACAGCAGTGTATACCTCTTTGTGATAAATTTCATTCGCCAACCAGTCGGGAAATACACATTTTTTCCTAGCGATCTGTGGTTGCCAACCAGTCTCTAGGTCTGAGTAACTAAGGCCTTACCAGAAACACTGAACAGTTTTTCTGTACAACAGAATGCTGAACAAGTAACTGAGACTCTGAGGACACTGTATGCTCATTAGCTAGTGACTTATAATTCACAAGCTAGCTAAGCCCTAGTGCATCTATCATCTGTTTTGCTCTAATTGGAAACAAATGGGAACAAAATTTACACAATAAATATCCTCCTGTCTTTACTGAGGTCATAAATCAAGTCAGCAGTAGGGTCATTTTCTCATAGACTTATGTACAATTGGAATTATGTTTACAAACATAGAAGTAGTCTCCTGCTGACCATTAGAAAGAATAGAGGATTAAGGCTTTGGCTTTACTTTTCAGACCTGGAATTTATGTCCATCTTTTATATACAGTCTTTGTCCCCCAAACAAGTCACACAATTTTTTTTACTCTGTATGTCATGTAATTATTGTAAGGGTGTATAACAAAAAATCAAGTAAAAACTGAGTTACAATTTAATAGTTGTTTTTTCTTAACTTGCCATCAATGAAGAGACTATATCAACATAATAATTTTATTGTTAAAACAACTGATTGTGGTAGCTACTGGAAAAACTTATAACTGATTGATCTGTGTTGCCAATACAATTCATAATAATGAACATCTAAACAGTGCTGTCTTAACTGTGAGGGCTTCTAGGTATCAATAATTTTAGTCTTAATCTTAAATGTTCTTTTTGTACTTTTTATAGTTTTAAATGTTATAGTATGTCTTTTGGCCTCTTCTTTGACTTAAACTGTCACATTTCTGCCTCTTCATCCAATTCTTCATTCAATAATGGAAAAAAGTGAGATTAAATAGAAAGTAAATTCTCCGCTGAGGTTAACAGTTATATGTAAGTGACAGAAAATGGAAGCAAATAGCAATAATGAGTTTGCTATTAGAGGTTTTTTTTTTTTTTTTTTTTTAAATTTAAATAATTTTTAAATTTTTTTTTTTTGTTTTTTTTAGAAAAAACA
>VUQS01006239.1:25312-46631 GCA_015108495.1 Heterochromis multidens
AATGTAAGTAGATTTTTAAAAGGCTTGCTTTGGGCTTTTGCAGAAAAGTCAAAGTGTCACTGAATTTTACATAAGAAGAACAGGTGCAGAGTGTGTTAATTCTACAGACACATTCAAGAAGCATTCAAGGAAAAGAAAACATGAGACATGAATATGCTTCTTATGGGAAAACAGGACCCTTCTCATAACTCTTATCATTATTTTGGAGGTGGATTCATCACTGTTTTTGAAAGCTCATATGTACAGCATATCTTTAAAAATGAACTTCTTACACATTTTCACTTTGTCTTTTAAACTTTAAGGCTCCATAAGATTGCTCAGTCGCACACATTTTCTTGCTTGTTTTCCCCTTCAAGTTGTGATCGAGCATCATTGAGGGGAAAAAAAAATGTTTCTGTCATCTTCACATAATTAGAAATATCTTTTCCTGGGAGCCTCAACACAAGGCAGGTCTATACACAATGGTCAGTTCTCGGAATTGCATCCCCAACGTTCTCCAGGGTAATTATGACAAGAGGGAACCAAAGAAAACAGTGGTGTGGCAGGCACACGCATAAGAAAGTGCTCTGTGTCATCCTCTGAAGCCCCTGCCTGCTGGAAAATAAACAAAAATAACAACCAACAAGACAACACACTCGGCTGATCTGACTCAGTGCTCTTGGTACAACTTTCTGTTCTGAAGCTTTTCTCTTATTCCTTTTTTTTGTTTTTGCTCCTTAAACCAACAGCAAAAACAAACAAACAAATAAGCACAGCTCCCACAACCTTGAGAGTGACTGTTAGCCTTCATCTCATTGAGTTTTTTTTTTTTTTTTTCTATTTTTCATTTCTTTTCCTCCCACTCAGGCATCACTTGAACAGACACCAGCCCGCTGTTTGATGATCCCATGTTATGCGCTCGGCAGCTGAGGACGTTGTTTGTGGTGGCTCTCCGTGTCAAGGTGTTTGCAGATATTAAGTGATTGTTACACACAGACTAATTAAAAAGGTGAATTTCAAAAGCAGTAAATGAATATGCAAATGGTCTGTGTCTGTGCCTCGTTTTCTGAAGTGGTGATAACAATGTGGCTCTAAGCTCTTCTCTTAACTCTAATTTTCCTGATCCACCGTGACAAACAAACAGAAACGATAATCCTATTATATTTTTAATGGCACAGTTTTGTTTTCTCAAGGCAGTTGGTGAGAGATGTTGTTTTTTCGTGCAGTGTTTTCTTCACCGTCACTGACAGAACTTGAAATCAATTTTCAGCCATTTCTGTTTCAGTCTTCACAGTTTTTCAACTAATTCTCCCTTCTCTTTGTCTTCATTGTGATGTCTGTACGTCCTTGTACCGGTCAACTAAATAGAGCACCATTTTCCTCTCCAGGGCAGAATTTACATTAAGTAGCTTAGCTTTACTCTGGGTTATTATATGTTGCCATTTTTCATTACTGCAGTAAAGATACGTTCATTTGTTCTGGAAGTTTTTCCAAACCTTGACGTTTGGAATATTCTGTTGTCTTTTTTATTAAAGCATTTAAATTAATGTCTCCTATGAATTGTTTTGGGGTTTTATCCACATAGTGCACTCTGCTTTATTAACCTCAAACATAACAGGAGTATGTTTGTACTTGTGGCTGACAAGAAAGTCAAAGCAAATATAATTTAACAGCTTCTCACAGCATTGCAGGCAGAAATGTGCCATCTGCATTAGAGGTTGAGTAATTATTTTTAAACCTGTATGGACTGTGAGTGATCTACTAAGGCCACATAACAGCTCTGTTTCAGATGTGTCAGAAGAATTTGAATTATAGTATTAGAAGCACAGCATTACAACAAATTATTTTGTTCATGAAAGTTACATGAAAGAACAGAATTTGTGTTTACGTGAGCAGTGGTAAAAGCTGCCCAATATGCACTTTATGATTGCCATAGCATCAATCTAGGCAGTGGGTATTTGTTCAAAGAAAGAGGAACGTGTTTTCAAAATCAAAGTCAAAAGATCAAAGTCACTGTAAGTCAGAACTTCATTCTTTTTTGTCTGGCTTTCCAGCTAAACTAACATTCATAAGAAAATATGTTCCTACCATCAGTCGGGTGACCTTTTCTGAAGTGACCTCTAACAATGTGTCTGCAAAAGAAATGTTTCAGCCATATTTTTAGTCTTCTGTCTTATACCTTTGTCTTGCTAAGCAGAAAGGCTCCGTTTTTTAATCGATCTCCCTTTATACGCAGGCTGTGCATTTGCTATATTGCATGTTTCACTTTCTGTATTATGTTTGATCCCTCACAAGGCTTGAACTTTTTGAACTGGCTTGCTATCAGGCCCCTCTCCTGTGGAACCAGCTCCCAGTTTGGATTCGGGAGGCAGACACCCTCTCTACTTTCAATATTAGGCTTAAACGTTTCCTTTTTGATAAAGCTTATAATTAGGGCTGGATCAGGTGACCCTGAACAGTCCCTTAGTTATGTTGCTCTAGGCTCCGACTGCTGAAAGACTTTCCATGAAATGCACTGAGCATTTCTTTCCCATTCACCCCTTTTCTTTCCCCATGTGTTTATATGCCACTACTGCAAATTTTGTCTTCTTTCTCACATAGTTTATATTTTGTCCTTGTCTCTCTATGCTTCTCTTTTTTTGTCTTTTCTTTCCCCTCATGCCTCAACTGGTGATGGCAGATGGCTGCTCCTCCTTGAGCCTGGTTCTGCCAGAGGTCTCTTCCTGTAAAAAGGGAGTTCTTCTTCACTACCATTGCCGAGTACTTGCTCATAGGGGATCTTCAGATTGAGGGGGGGTTCTCTCTAATATTGTAGGGTACTTATTGTGCAATATTAAGCACCTTGAGACAGCAGTTGTTCTGAATTGAATTACACTGAACTGAATGGTTGGGGGAGAGTGTTGTCCTTTCTAGTCAGGAACAGTCCACAATGCACTGACTTAATACTCAATATCTAATCAAAACCACAGCTTATTCTTGAACCTTTACCAAAGTGTTCTTGTTCCCTTAAACAAATCACAGATTCTGGATGTAAACCCTGCTCTGTGCTGTGAGAGTCCAGAGCATTATTCATGTAAAAAATGAAACAGAAAGAAAAAACTAAACGCTGAACGTAATCCAGCAATTAGTTGAGAAAGGAATTTAGCTGTACATGAACACTAGAAATATTGTTTCTACAAAAATTGCTTTGAGAGAGGTTCACCTCAGAAACAAACATCTGCTTATTAACGTGTTTCGAAGCTCCAGTGGCATCACATAGTTGTAATCAGTTTGCTCAGGCTGTGATATGGTTGAAGGCTCTGGATCAAGCTAGCAAATGGACACCGAGTTCATACTGCTTTGTCAAACTTCTATTTCGAGGGTCAAGATGCTGTCAAAATATTTTGACATTCAATCAGTATTTGTTAGCATTTCTTTCTAAAGAACTGTTCTCCACTGGTAAGACAGGTACCACATGTGTCTACAAAGAGTTTTGACAGTCACATCTCAGCCTGCCAAATTCATACAAATGGCCACTCATGTTTGCATTCAGCAGCACCGGTCACAGCTGCTTGGATGTCTGACAGGCACATCTAGAGTTCAGCCACCCTGTCTGTGTTGACAGCTACTGCTATTAAGAACACCAGCAGTCCACGGCTTCCAACCGGGCTACTGACTGGTTTAGAGAACACAGAGCGAGTGTGTTCCCCTTTAAAACGCTGTAGATGTGAAAGTTTTAGTTTACTAATTTCCAGCTGAACGTTGGAGGTAATGGTCAGATGAAGGAATTTGTTTCAGCTCTACGTTGAAAGACAAGAAGCAAGAAACACCAGCATGACAGCTTCTTCGGGTGTATAGTTCAGTATAAGTAACTTCTAGGACATTTGTGTATGTATTAAGCCATGAAAGAGCTAAAAAAATTACAATATGAGTGCAAAATGTCAACCCTCTAAAGGAGGATACCGTCAAGAAAGACTTTTGGCATGCCTGCCTATTTCCTGATGACAACCAATGGCACATTCATTTCCTAACTAATACCTGAACTAAATGACTTATTCCTCTTGAACTCTAAAGGCTTGTAACTGTGATGGTATTATTTTATGATTTTCTGTGCCATGTGCCCTAATCAGTGAATAATAGTGTTAAAAATTCTCAGCTTGAATAAACACCACTGAGTGCTTATGCTGACAATGTAGGAGTTTCATTTTAAAATGTTTTACCTTCTCCACTGGAAACGAAGAAAAGTCAACATGTAATTATTGTGGAAGTGTTTGTTTGAATCTTAGTCGACAGAGGTATTTAAGAGTCTGAGCCAAATCCTTATGCAGTCTCCCTTGAACCCGACAGAAGACACCGAGACCCCTTTAATCTCGGAGGTAATGCACTGACAAGCTCTTCTGACGCACCTTTCATTTGAAATGTTTTAATGTCTCTTCACATTCTGCTCCTGTCGTCTCCTTCTCCTTTGCTTCTTCAGGCTCCTCACCCCTCTTTCAGGAGGTAGGCGTTGTCAAACGTATTAAAAAAGAGAGCTTGAACTAACTTCTGAGGAACATCAGTCTAACCTTAATCAGAATTTTAGTGCGGCTTTTTGGAGAAGTTCATCTAATAAAGTGATGGCATTTGGAGGAAAGTGCTCTACACCTGCATTCCCAGGGGACGACAAACCCAGTCACTCCCAGTTCTCATCCATTAGTGGCTGGTGTGTACAATATTGCATGAATCCCACTAACATCCTCTAAGATAGGCAAGATGCTGTGCATGGATAGATTACACATGAAAAGACTCACACCGCTCATACCAATGTAAAACAGATGCAAATATGTGCTTTTTTTTTGTGTCGTTTCTAGCTTTATTTCCTGCCTACTGCTACTATCAATCTTTTTCTTGTCCACAGATAGATAGATAGATCTATGTCTATTTCTTTTTGGTAATTTTTGTTTGCAGTCTTACTGTGACATTTTACAGGTGGCCCCTTGACTACTTGGGCCCCTTGGCCTTTGCCCAGTAGGCCTGCTCATTAGTCCACCCATCTGGCTGAATGTAAGGAAGTTTAGTGATAAAGAACATAATTTCTAAATTAAATTTGGTTTAATGCAGCATAGCCACATTCATTTTCTCTTTTCAGATATCTTCTCTTGTACTAATAAGCTAAAATAAATGGACCCATGATATTATTTACCTATGTCTCTTTCTACCCTGAGGCTACATAATAGACTTTACCAATAGCGATCCTTAATCTCATGCACTTTGTTAATTGGAACCTCTTAACTGTCTGTTTCTTTTCAGACATCAGACTAGTGTAAGAGGATTGAAATGCTTCACATACTCTTCTTTTGAGACTGATTTGTCTTAATACCAAATGAGACACAAGAAAGATTTTTAGACTTGTACAGTAGGAATGACTAGTGATGGGGTTGAAACGTTTCTGCTTCCCACTGTGTCCACCACAGGGGTTCGCAACTTACCATATGGGCCTGAGACATTCAGATTTGGCTTTAATCCAAAGCATGGCACATTTTTTATGTTATGATATAGATTGTAATAAAAGAATGCATAGCTGCAAGCAGAAGTTAAAGGGAGGTGTGTAACCTGTAGCTTGAACATCATGGGTTTATTTACCATTTACTCTGAGGTGTGAGTTTTAATTTTATGCTGTCCATATAACTCTCCTCCTCTCCTCTAAGTTTTAGTAATTTAGAGGCTCTTAATTTTCAAATACCTAGAAAATTACGTAACACTGAAATCATAAATAGAACTCATATACAGGCATGGTAAAAATTAAGTACACCCTATTTCAATTATAAGGTTTTATATATCAGGACATAGTAAAAATCATCAGGTCCTTAACAGATCTTAAAATTATCTATCCTTCCATTTTCTTCCGCTTATCTGGGGCCGGGTAGCGGGGACAGCAGCCTAAGCAGAGAAGCCCAGGCCTCCCTCACCCTGACCACCTCCTCCAGCTTATCTGGGGGAACACTGAGGCGTTCCCAGGCCAGCTGAGAGATATAATTTCTCCAGCGAGTCCTCGGTCTGCCCCGGAGCCTCCTCTCGGTGGAACATGCCCAGAACACCTCCCCCAGGAGGCGCCCAGGAGGCATCCTTGTCAGATGCCTGAACCACCTCAACTGGCTCCTTTTGATGTGGAGGAGTAGCGGCTCTTCTCTGAGCCCCTCCCAGATGGTTGAACTCCTCACCCTATCTCTAAGTGAGAGGTCAGCCACCCTTTGGAGAAAGCTCATTTCCACTGCTTGTATCCGCGATCTTGTTCTTTCGGTCACTACCCAAAGCTCGTGACCATAGGTGAGGGTAGGGACGTAGATCAACCAGTAAATTGAGAGCTTTGTTTTTACGCTCAGCTCTCTCTTCACCACAACGGACCAGTACAGCGTCCACATCACTGCAGCCACAGCCTCAATCCATCTGTTGATCTCCCGCTCCCCTCACTCGTGAACAAGACCCGGAGATACTTAAAGTCCTCCACTTGGGGCAGCGACTCGTCCCTGACCCGGAGTGGGCACTCCACCCTTTCCGACTGGGGACCATGGCCGCGGACTTGGAGGTGCTGATTCTCATTCCTGCCACTTCACACTCGGCTGCGAACAGCTCCAGTGCAAATGGAGGCCACCACCTGATGAAGCCAACAGAACCACATAATCCGCAAAAAGCAGAGATGAGATTCTGAGACCACCAAACTGGAAGCCCTTGACCACTAGAAATTCTATCCATAAAAATTATGAATAGAATCGGTGACAAAGGGCAGCCCAAGTCCAACACCCACTGAGAATGAATCCAACTTACTGCCGGCAATGCGGACCAAGCTCTTGCAATGGTTGTATACGGACCGAATGGCCCGTAGCAACCGGCCAAACACCCCATACTCCCGAAGCACCTCCCAAAGAATATTCTGAGGGACATGGTCGAATGCCTTCTCCAAGTCCACAAAACACACGTAGTCTGGTTGGGCAAACTCCCAACCAGGGTTAGTAGCAGCTAGGTGCTTCTAATCAAATGCACTTGAAAAACTGATCATCAGCAAGTGTGCAAACCTCAGGTTTGCACACTTGCTGCAGAAGTTTAGGTAGTTTGCTGGGCTGAAGCATTCAAGGGTTTGTTAACACAATGCCAAGCAGGAACATTTGTTGCTGCCTATCAGTCTGGGAAAGATTATAAGGCCATTTCCAAATAATTGGAAGCCCATCATTCTAGAGTGATAAAGATTATACACAAGTGGGACATTCAATCAGTTGCCAGTCTTCCCAGGTGTTGACATCCCAGCAAATTCACTCCAAAGTTAGACCATGCAATGCTCAGAAAAACTGCAAAAAACTCAAGACCTACATCTCAGTCGCTACAGCCCTCAGTCAGCATGTTAAGGGTTATCAGGAGAAAGCCTCTTCTCTCTAAAAAGAACAGCATGGCTTAGGTTTGCAAAGTTGCATCTGAACAACCACAAGGCTTCTGGAACAATGTCCTTTGGGCAGACAAAGCCAAAGTGGAGATGTTTGGACATAATGCACAGTACCACATTTGGAGAAAACCAAACTCAGCATATCAGTACAAACACCTCATACCAACTGTTAAGCAAGGTGGTGGAGTACTGATGATTTGTGCTTATTTTTCAGCCACAGGACCTGGGCACCTTGAATTCCTCTGTATACCAAAGTATGCTAGAGTCAAATGTGAGGCCATCATGCAACAAGACAATGTTCCCAAGCACACCAGCAAATCTACAACAGAATGGCTGAAAAACAAAGAATCAAGGTGTTGCAACGGCCCAGTCAAAGTCCAGATCTAACCCAACTGAAATGCTGTGGTAGGACATTAAGAGCATAAACAAATGCCTGCAAACCTCAATGAACTGAAGCAACTTTGTAAAGAAGAGTGGGCCAAAATTCCTCCACAACAATATGAGAGACTGATAAAGTCATACAGAAAATGATTACTTCAAGTTATTGGTGCTTCAGGTGGTTCTACAAGTTATTGAATCATGGGGTGTACACTGCTCCTTTGGCTAAATTTTTGTTAAATAAATAATGACACTGTAAAATTTCATGTGTTTTTGTCCATCTCAAGTTGTATTTACCTTATTTTAAGTCCCAGTAAGGATTTATTATTATGTCATGAAATGTAAAACCTTAGAATTGTAAGAGGATGACTATACATCACTATTAAGTAGTTTTCTTAATTATTTTAATAAAAAACATAATCAGTACCTCCCACAGTCCAAAGACATGCATTGGGTTAGGTTAAGTGGTGTTTCTAAATTGACCATAGGTGTGAATGTGAGAGTGAATGGTTGTCTCGCTATATTAGCCCTGCAACCTGTCCAGACTGGCGATCTGTCCAAGGTGTACCCTGCCTCTCACCCTATGAAAGCTGGGATAGGCTCTAGTCCCCCCGCGACCCTGAATTGGATAAGCTAAAGAAAATGGATGGATGGATAATTAGTACCTGTAATATGTTCAAGGGCTTTTTCCCTTGTTTTTAGTGGAAAAGCTACATTTTCTAATTGCAACAGAGTGGCTTTAGTCAGATTCAGGACAAATATTACTGGTAATGCCCATACAGTTCAGCAGCCATTACAGGCCGTAACCTCTGGCCGGCTTCTGTAAATACATAGAGATACAAATGTACATCACACACACACACACACACACACACACACACACACACACACACACCATTAATGTATTTCACTTCAAAGTCTTGGCAATTTTTTGATGACATTCACACTCCTCCAGGGTCAAACAGCATCTCACTGCTTCCGTATCAATTATTAAATATTTTAAGAAGCGTCCCACCTCCACCTCCGTCACCCCCTCGAGACCAATGCTGTTATCATTTTTGTCAGAGTTAGTTTCCATCTGCATTTGTCATCCCCACACACATTTACGAGTTATCAATCGCTGTGTCAGGATGCAAAATAACTGATGTTCTTTGGGGCAGGATTGGATGGGACTATCTTGGGCTTTCAATCAATGCATATTCTCTCTCCTCCTCCTTTCTCTTTCTCTATCTCCCTCTCTCCCTCTCTCGCTCCTATGCCACCACTCCCTCATAAATCTCAAAGCATTGTGGGGCTGTAATGTATTTGTGGGGGGTGGAGGCTCTGCTGTGGGTACAGATGGGGTGGGGGGTCTGGGTGACAGAAGCAGTAGTTATATTATCAAACATTACACCTTAGGGCGAACACGGTATCAAGGGCTTTCAGACTGTGTAAGCTCAGTACAGCGGCAAAGAAGGAGGCACGACTATAGCGCGCAGGACGAGAAGGGATTACTTTCTGTCGTCCATAAATCAACTCTGCAGCTAAACTAATCTTTCTGGCTGGATGGCAGAGTAAATACACAGGGTACAGGGATGTAATGTGTGCTTGATGCATCTGGTTATGGCTGCCTGGCTGCTCACAAGAAGCGTGAGAGGCACTCTGCCAGCAGTTACAAGTTTGTTACTGTATACTCTTCTGCCTGCTTTATCCTTCTCTATCTTGTTTCAGATGGTTGTGATGGGTCAGCCAGCTGCACAGCTCTTCATCCTGTGTGTGTACAGGTGTGCGTATATTATCTTCTTTTGCTGAATATTGGTGATAGGTGACTATTAACATAAACAAAAAGTGTTACAAACTCAAATAAGTCAGCACAGTAATAATTAAGCACATAGATATTGGATATTGCACACAGACATTACTCACACTGGCTTCTGAACTCCCGTTTTGAAGCCTCGAGATTAGCGTTTCCGCCGTTGCCATCTTTGCTGTAAAAAATTTGAGGGGCGGGTGTCACTGTGAAAACCCATGCTCATTGGCTAACAACTTGTCAATCACAAGTCAGTTGCAGTTTCATACCACAGATCATTTTAAAACACAATATCATAAAGATTTACAAAATATACTTAATTTTTTGTTGAATATGACCCAAAATGAGTGACTGAGCCCATAAACTTAACAGGAAAGTGTTTAGAGAGGTCAAGACAAAAAATGTTTTCCATGGACTTCTATAGGTCCGTAAATCTTTTTGCAACCATAGCTATCGCCATCTAATGGTCTTCAGATAGGATGCAGGTTTAAGGCACTTCCATATTGGTTTCATTTTTGCAACCCAGAAACGACATCCATGTTTTATACTGTAATATTGCATAGTGTGCACTCCTCTTCCTGCTGGACAGCAGTTTTTTGTTTTTTGTGTGTGTGTGTGAGTGTGTATGTGTGTGTGTGTGTGTGTGTGTGTGTGTGTGTGTGTGTGTGTGTGTAAGCTTTCTAGCTGTTCTAATTCTGGACAAACCAAAAGAATTTTAGAGAACCCATCAACTTTCATCCAGTCATGGCTACAGCAGGTGAACAACACCAAAGTAAAATTTAACTGCAACATCATTTTTATTCATATATTTTTATTCAAAATATTAATTATTTGTAATTATTTTTATTCAAAAACACAATATTTTATTAGCCTATATAACTTGGGTCAGTGGCATCATTTTGAAGAATCATTTACACAAAAGACCCCTGACTTTATTATATTATATAATTATAGTTTCATCAGTATATAATTGCTGGAAGGTGATTTCGTTACCTTTGGAGCCAGGGTGTTTATCAGTTTTCTCCTGACGTTAGATTCATATTTAACAAACATATTTAGCAGATAGATATGATCTGTTTGCTTGGTATTGATCTGATCAAATTCATGGGAAGAAACCGTATACTGTATGAGCATGTTTAACAATAGGTTAAATATTACATAAAATCAAATATAAATATTAAATTATATCTTGAGATTCAGTGTTGTGCCATGTCTGTCATAGACCATTAATTACTGGTGGAAAAATATGAAAATCATACCATAACTAACCAAATGCTATACTTACATTGAGTTTATTATTATTTTTAACTGTGCAAAAAGTATCTAGCCTTTTCATCAAATATAAAGAACTGAGCTTCTCTATTCGTTCTTGTGGTTTGTGCGTTGATTACTTGGAAACAAGACTTTTAAAACCCTCCACAGCAGTTTGACAGATGGTTATACAGTAGTAATGGTGGTAAAGAATGAGGGCATTACCATTTCAGAACACAGTATACCACAGCACATGGGGCTCCCTAATGTTAGAGCAGTAGGAGGGGCAACATAATGAGAAGCCAAGCCAGGTCTTCACAGAAGCAATTTAAGTTCAAATCAGACCTCAGGGAAACAAAGAAAGCCCTGGTGACATGTAGCCTGCTCAGACTAAATCACCTCTTACATTGTGTCTGGGCTCACCTGATAAGTTGTTGGGTTTTTACATTTCCTTGTGAAAAGGATTTTGTCACTGCAGTTGAGAACACCACAAGGGACTCTGGACCTAAATGACTATCTGGAATAGCAGCACGGACAATCCTGCATCCCTATGGAAAACAATAATTGACCCAGAAGATGCATAAATGGCTGTGGAAATTGTAACAAGGCATATTTCTGTTAAAAATGATCTCAGCAGAGTAGTATTTCACTGTACAGTTTTGCTGCAAATGCTCACTGAATAAAATCTACCAAATCACAGTTGCCTCCTGTGCCAAAGTGCTGTGGCTGTTCTGATCTTCATTTAATAATTTAAATCAAAAATTATAAAATGTGTGTCACTTTCAGCCTTTAAGTTGTTAGGACTTTGTGCCTGTTCTTGTCATATATCAGTAAATTGAATATCTTTTGGTATAATATTATCTCACTCATGTTTTAACTATTTTCTCAGATATTGTTACATGAAATGATTAAATTATATTAATTGATATAAATGCAATTCTTACACAACAAGTCTGGCTATGTTGCAAATTTAAAATTATTCTAATCAGTTAATCATGAATTCATGTACATCTCTTAAATTTTTATTGTCTTTTTTTCCTCAGGTGCCTTTTCCTGTTTGGTTGCGTAAATAAGTGTAAGGAGCTTCTGATGACAGCAAAGAACAGATTATTGACGAGGGTAGAGATCAGCCATCATGCGCTTCAAACTAAATGACAAATCAGTAGCTGTGGAAAAAATGAAGGAAACAACCGTTTACAGCTCTAACTGTAATCTTGATTATTTCAGTCTTCAGTTCACATCTTTTTTTTTTTACCCAAGGATGATCCACCAAATTACAATGCCAAATGAAGGAAGCTGTTACAATACAAGTAGTTAACAAGAATTTTTATCACCCCAGAAAAGCTGAATCGTTGAAGGAAAAGGTACCCTGTTTCACTGTATATGGGACTGCTAAAAACTGATGAAATACTGGAAGACTGTTGTTCATCCTATATCTGATATTGGTGGTATGCACAGTACCCTAAAAAGCAAGAATGTGTGTTTTAGGTATATCCCAATAGGCTAATTTTAACTGTTTTAGCTTTATCATGGAAAAAATAGATGTACCTTCAATTAACATAGGGATATGTTAATTACACTGGAAAAAACACTTAAATAATCAGAGGGACAGCAGCAACATTTGAAAGCATGTGGAAACCTCTGCTAGAGTTCCTCAAGCATCAAAATGCATTTTAAATACACTCTTTAAATGTGCTTTCTTGAGTGATGATTTTTCTAAATTAGCTAATTAATTTTTTCTCATTGACTGATTCTTTATTCCTTTAATCTTGATTTCCATGCACTGGATGTTTTGCGTTTAGTGTTCAGTCTTCATTATTATTTATTGTTATACATGTATGTAAATTTAAGAAAAAAATTATGAAAATATTGTCAAAAAATGGCAAGATTAAGGCTACATTTTAAGGCCTATGTAGACTAGTGATTCATAACCTTTTGGGTCTGATGTGCCGCCTAAAACCGGTTATAAGCGGAAATTCGCCTACCCATCATTTTTAACTGATTTAAAACTTGGAAACTAGGATCTTTTCATACTGGACATGCCTATCCTGGAAATGTTGATGTTAAGGCTCCCAGCCAGGTATTTCTGATTCACATTTCTCACTTTTATCTTACTCTTTAGACTTTTTCTGCAGCACTAGTATATTGGACTCTCTTTGGAGGAAGATGTGTCTTATCAAAGATTTATATAAACAGTTATTCTACTGAGAATTACTTGCTGTTTACTTCCAACTCAACAGTGCCCACATATATTAAAAACACAGAAGGAGAACAAAAACTGGGGAAATAAACTAGAAAAAGATTAAAAACATAATAAAACAAATTAGATGAAAGCAGATGTGGAAAGAATGGGCATGTTGGTCATAACTACATCTCCAGGAGACATGGTTCATGTATCACACATAGTAAAACCCCAACAGGATGTGTTGACCTTCCTCCTGAATGCTAACATGCATTCACCTCCTTTTCATTCCAGCAAACAGAGCTGTTTGCCTCTGTGTCGACTTCTATGTGTCTGAACGTCATTGCCTAGATCCAACTGGCCAGCTGCAATATTGCATTATTCATAAAACATAAACACGCAAAATGGATTCCTCTGGTCCACTCCCCACCAAAGTCAGAAGATTAATGAGTCACTCTTTAGGTTATAATTCAAAGTTCATCCTCACATACATCATATTTTGAAGCACATAGATTATAAGAGAGAGAACATTTATCATACGACAGGGCATACACAAGCTCTCCTGCACACAACACACACACACGACTCCTGTCTCCAGCTACACGCACATACACTCATACACACACAATTTGTTTTAAGCAGCAGGCCCCACCAGAGTGAACCTCCTCTTTCACATCCAGTTATTCTAATTTTATTCAGAAACATCTCTGAAGCATTAAAGTGCCATTTGCACAAACAGATGAAAGATAATAGTCTAAGAAACTGGTCATTCCTATACTCCGCTGCCCTGTGAGAGCAAGACAGATGATAATCATTCATCACAATAATCAAACCGTGAGACACGCAGGGTTTTCTGCGGCTTCCTAAAATATTTGAGTTGTAAAATTGGTGCTTTGAAACAAGAGAACGTTTGGGCAAACAGCAGATGGCAGGTTAGAGAATTTGAAACGAAATGATTTATATGATTTTAACTTATTCTCCTAATTAGAAAATACTTTCAAATAGACAATATCGCCTGTGTGGTTTTTCTGCAATCTTCTTTTGTGCATTTTGTCTGCCCCATTTATATATTAATGAGGGAATGCTAAATAACAGAAACACCCCACATTATAATGCAACAGACCTTAATAGTACTACATATATTTTTAATTATAGTTCTAATAATTATTACAAATGTTTTTATTTGAGTTGACAAATTCTGTTTTTTGTTTAGCTATCATTATTCTTTTTTGAGAAGTGCCTTCATAAACCAATGTAAAGGCTTATTTGTTAAAGGAGTGTTTAGACATTCTGGGAAATTGGATTTTTCATTTTCCTGCTTAAAGTTAAGGGATGCTGAAGACTGATATCTTTTTTGTATCAGTGTCATTTTGCTTTGCTGAAATACTGGGAAAAGAAATAGTATATATAATAGTGCCTCTTAATCTCACTAAAGAACATATTAAATCAATAAAAACAGGTAAAAATTGGTAAAAGTGACATAAAATGTGTTAATGATTTCTTGGCCTTAAGCAGAAACCCTCCAGGAGCTTCCACTAGTTAACTGCACCTGTTAAGATATAGTACAGTACAACATGGGGGTTAAATTCTATTTATGCAGATCACACAAAGTAAGTAAGTAAGTAAAGTTTATTTATTAAGCACTTTTCACAGACAAAACAGTCACAAAGCACTGTACACAAAACTAAATAAGAACATTAAGTGCCATAATAACCAATAAAGAAATACAATCAACTCAATAAAATAAGCAGGTAGATTTTAAATAAATAAATAAATAATAACTCAGTAAAATTTCTCAACAGAAAGCCTGTTTAAATAAAAAAGTTTTTAACTGCTTTTTAAAAGAGTCCACAGAGTCAACTTAACGTAGTTGTAGTGGGAGACTGTTCCACAGCCTTGGTGCCACAGACTGAAAGGCTCTGTCCCCCCTAGTCTTTAGTCATGTACGGGGAACAACTAACAAATTCTGAGCCTGTGAATGAAGACAGCAAGCAGCAGTGTGTTTTGTAAGAACCTGAGATAAATAATCTGGAGCCTGGCCGTTTAGTGCTCTGTATGTTAATACAAGAATTTTAAAACGAATCCTAAAATCTATTGGGAGCCAGTGTAAAGAGTATAAAATTGGAGTGATGTTAGAAAGACTATAGTTAGAAATAATGGGAAACAGATTTTGTTACCTTTAGGCCAACGGAGGCAGTTGTTTTATTGCCTACTCAGTTGGACCTGCTTTTGTCTTCAGAACTGCCTTCATTCTTCATGGCATAGATTCATCAAGGAGATTTTGGTGCATATTGACATGATAGCATCACATAGATTTGTTGGCTGCACATCCATGAAGAGAATCACAAATCCACCACAAAGCTACTCTATTCCATTGAGATATGTTGACTGTAGAGGTCATTTGAGTACAGTGAACACATTGTCATGTTCAAGAAACCAGTTTGAGATGATTTGAGCTTTGTGACATTACTCTGCTGAAGCAGCCATCAGAAGATGAACACTGTGGTCATAAAGGGATGGACATGATCAGCTGATTAGAAATTTGCGTTATCGAGCAGTTAAACAGGTGTACTTAATAAAGTGGCCTGTAAATGTAATTGATCTTTTAAACTAACTCCCGGCAAGAAAGTAGATTTCCAAAAGTGTATTTCCCAAATCAAAATGTAACAAAACTACGATGAAATATAGCATCAACGATGAGGAAAAGGTTACTGTATACTTTTGGAAGAAAGCTCTTAAGTAGAATCCCTCCAGGACAAGTTGGCAAAACCCGGACAGTGACAGTTACATTATGGACTGTATAAACATGCATGAAATTGACAAAAAAGGGATGGCAGCCTCATCAAAAATAATTCATCCCAGAATACAAGTCTGGTACATTGGATTAACTGCTGGTCACAAATGAAACACAGACTTCATCAACTTTCTAGCAATTTGACCTGACAGCTGATAACCTCTCAAACATCCCAGCAAACATTAACCCTGCCTCTCAAAATGATAGACTGTATTATGTTCTAATCTTCCCTCAAATACTTGATAAGAAAGGCTAATTTGAGTGCTGATGGAGTTGAGAATACAGCTGAAGCTCAAGAATAGATACAGATATGGTATCATAATCACAAAGAGGCCTGACTGCACATATTTAGAAACAAATTGGTCTCTTCACAAGTCCAATCACACTTTTGGAGAGTTGATGCCAGAAGATTGAATTCTCTCTAAATTGGCATGCCAATGTCACAGATGCCACTTCAAATGAGGTTTGAACATATATTCATTCTGTAGCTCATTGGCTTATGTTAATCCTCTCCATTTGCCACTTGTCAGAGGCAAGTGTCTTTTAGCGTCACCATCATCTCACAGTCTTTCTGTAACTCATACAAGATGTGTCAGTCTCTCAATCAAGCAAAGAGGTTTGAGATCAGCTTAAACTTTTCTAGCCACTGATTAGATAATAAATTATGCCAGAAATGTATCCAATTTAGCAAAATTTAAGCGCTTTGTAGAATGATTTATAGCCCATGGGCTGTGTGGAGGCAGCAGATGTGTCCACCCAGCATTAAGTACAGTACCAAGACCAAATATCAAAACCAGCTACAGGCTACAAGACAGACAGAGCCATGCAACTGAGCACCCTGCTTCCTATACGTCATGACTGGTGTAGAATTGCATTACTGTTAGTTTTGTATCTAAAACTACAAGAAATTGTATTGAGGGTTTGTAATCAAAACACAACCACAGATGCTGCTTTTTAAAATGATATTGTATGTTTTTATGTATTTTAATGTTGTATATTGTAGATAAAACATAAACAAATTTAAAAAGAAAATCAAATATCTTTAGACCTGTTTTTTCTGAACCACTGTTTCAAAGAACAGTGAATTTTGTAAACTTTTTAAGCCAGTGTGGATGAAGATCCTGAAATCATTACAAGCTCTGAGAGTTTTTATGTGTTTTTTGAAACGGCTCAGTCACACTATAGTAAAAATTTGACAGCGATGTCCTTGCAACTACTAAAAATCAGTGGTTGCCCGGTGATTGCATTGAATTTTTTGCTGCTGGAGACCGACTGCAAGTAGTCCTGGCAACTAACTGGTTGCCCAGAGGTGGAGCATGCAACACCCTCAACTTCTGAGCGTCCACTTTTGATTGCAAGGCAATTGCACACTTTGCCCAGTGGAAACCAGATAGATTGGCAAAAGCAAATAATTGTTTAACCTAGCTCAACCTGTCTGCAACGCGTCTCTTTCCAATAGGAGACTCGACTCAACTGGTGGCCAATTGGTTGTATTCTGGTTATATTCCTGTACTGAAGCAAGATTGCTTAGTGCCTATATCATTTTGCATTTAAATTGCCATCCTGCAGCAACTACGTCACTTTTTGTGGAGGAATTTCTACATTTCTGTTTCAGATCTACGAGATTCCAGCTGGACTCTGAATATAAGTAGTTAATGTGAATTTCTGTTTATGTAGACAGCAACAGATTTTCAACAGAGGCAACGAGTTTGCGATTTTCGCAGATTTATTTCAGTTAATTGCTGTATTACCACTAACAAATTTCATTTAATTAGCTGTTGGTGACTCATGTCTGCTATTAATCCCTATTATGACACCCAGCGCCTGAGATGCTGGTGAGAAAGATTCAAACAAAAACAAAGATGATGTGGTTGAGAATTTGTCATGTTTTATTATTTTATACCCCACCACATTTGAAAACATCTCAGTAAGTTTATGCATGATTGTATCCTGAAACAGCGTCAACTAGAATTTAGTTTTTTGTGCACTTTCTAAACTGGTGTGCTGAATCTGAAATGTAGCATTTCTAAACAAATCTACCACCAAACAGAGTCACATCCCTTAAGGATTATATTGTGTTTCTGTTTCTGAAATCACCCAATGGCCTCAGTGAGCACTTCATACTAGAAGTAGAGTTTTACTACAAATGTCAGATCACCCTGTTGGATTTACTGCACTGCTTCTCCTCATCAAGGTAAGCGTTTGTTGCTTGGCGAGGTCATGTCTAGGCCTTGTTCAGATAGTGCTTGTTTGCAGTAACATAAAGCTTTGAGGCTGGTGCCCGTGCTGCTGTATGCTCCTGCACATGGGTTGTGTTGGGTGTTGTAATTTCTGCTCTCATGCCTTTAATATCTGCATGCTATGTGTAATATTTGTGCTGGCATTATGTTCTTCTGGTGCCTGTAGTTATTTGTCCCTGCTGTTTGGAACTTTTTTTAAAAAAAAATTTGATGTGGATTTTTAGTGGCAAACAACAAAAACTCATCACAGTTGATTATTGAGTTATTCATATTCACTTTTTAAAAGGTGAATTGGTATGTGGTTTAGTTCCTCCTTGGTTTTGTTTTTGGAGGTTTTCTTAATCTATCCTCAGGTGTGTAGGAGATGGTAAAATTACATAGTGGCTTTGGGTATGTAAACATGAATATTGCAGACAATTGTATATATGTGATAATTTTCCTGCAATGTTTGTTTCCTGGGAAGTTAGTCAAGTATTTCTACTCAAAAAACAGGTCATGTGTCAGTTTGCATATTATTCATAATACCTAACAGAAAAGTTGTTTTATCCTTCACACTGCTGCTGCAGCTGCTTTCAGTTTAATACATACTTATGGTCATCTGCTGCTTATTTAGAGTTTATGAAGTTTGTAGTCGTCTTCTGCATACTGATGCATCTTACTTTTCTGCTGTGGACTATACCTTAATGATTATTAATAACGACTTTCCTTCATTTGAGGTTTGAGGTGCATGACATGAAGTCGAGTATGTATGATAATTATAGTGGGGCAATGTTTAACCTATTCCACCACGGTCCCTGTCCTAGGACCAGGTCATATTTGTTATATAAACACAACTGTTGCCATTTCTTTGAAGTAGTACTACAATTACTAATGGATGTACAGTTAGTTCCATAATTTGTTATACAATAACACAATTTTTGTAGTTTTGTCGGTTACATGTTTGTACATGTTAAGGGTTGAAAATGTGTGTTTCAGATATGAATATTGATTAAAGTAGTAGTTAAAAAGTCAATAAAAAGACAATTTATAAAACATTTATAGACATGAGATTTACTTTGTTGTGCTTCAGTTTCCTTGTAATGGTTAAGGCTACTCATACACTTCCTGACAATGTATTCACACCTGTCACATTATACTTGACAACAAGTTGTTGGTTATCATGGGAAGTCATTGATGAATTGTGTTTCCTTGTTTAAGGAAGCAGAATAAGTCGAAGCTGTAAACAAGCTCATGATTTGTGCCTCTTTATTTTAACATACACTTGCAGGATTTAGGATCACACCCCTCCCTGACACCCACCAGGCCAGGGGGGCAACATATGCCATCACAGTGGATTTTAAATCAATCAAGATGTGATTAAAGTGCAGACTTTCTGCTTTAATTAAATGGTTTAACAAAACTTTTGCATTTACTGCCTTTTTACAGTCAATTTTATACATTGTCCCGCATTTTACAAGGCTCAAAAATAAGTGGACAAACTAATTTTTAATTATCAGGTTTGTTTTTAATACTTCAATGAAAATTGTTTGCAGTCAATGACTGCCTGAAGTCTAGAACCCATGAACATCACCAGATGCTGTGTCCCCTCCCTTGAGATGCTCTGCTATGCCTTTACGGCAGCCACTTTCAGTTCTGTCTTCAGTAAATGAAAAAGCATGCTCTATTGGGCTGAGATCAGGTGACTAACTTGACCATTGAAGAACATCCCATTTATTTACTTTGAGAAACTCTTGGGTTGCTTTTGCAGTATGCTTTGGGTCATTATCTACTTGCATTGTGAAGTGCCATCTGATCAGTTTTGCAGCTTTTGGCTGAATCTGAGCAGAGAGTATAGCCCTGTACTCTTCACAGTTCAACCTGCTACTTCTATGAGCAGTCAACTCATCACTAGTCAGCACTAGTGGCCTGGTTACATGCATGTCCATCATGATAACATTGTCTCCACCATGTTTGACAGATAATGCAGTATGCTTCAGATCATGACCTGTTTCTTTCCTTCTCCATACTTTTCTCTTGCCATCATTCTGGTACAACTTAATCTTGGTTTCATCTGTCCAAAGATTTTTTTTTTTTCAGAACAATGCAGGCTCTGTCAGTTTTCTGTCGAAGTCTGATCTGGCCTTCTTGTTCTTGAGTGTAACTAGTGGTTTGCACCTTGCTGTAAACCTGTATTGACTTTCATGATGGAATTTCTTGATCGTAGACCTTGACAGTGATACACCTGCCTCCTTGAGAGTATTCTTGACTTGGTTAGATGTTGTCAAGCTGTTTTTCTTAACCATGGAAATAATTCTGTCATCATGCATTTTAGTTGTCTTCTTTGGTCTCTCAGGCCTTTTGATGTTGCTGAGCTGGCCAATGCATTTCTTCTTTTTAAGAATGTACCAAAACTGTTGGCCTAATGATGGCCTCCCTCACTTGCACTGACATCTCATTGGGTCTCGTATTTAGAATTACAGTGAAAAGCTATAAAAAACAAATTCAACACTTTGAATCAACTTCAGATATACTTGCTTCATTTATCATGAAATAATAAGGGAACAGGCCTCACTTGGCCATGAAAATTGTGTGCTTGTGTGTCAGCTGCATAAGGCGACTGTTGTTGTGATTTGGCGCTATATAAATAAAATGGAATTGAATTGAATAATTGTATATTATTTTTGAGCCTCTGAAAATGTAAGACTGTGTGTAAAAATGGCTGTAATTCGGTTAATGCTAAAAAAATTGTGTTAAACCCCTTGAATTAAAGCTGAAAGTCTGCATTTCAATCACATATTGACTATTTGATTTAAAATCCACTGGTGGTGTACAGAGGCAAAACTACAAAAATTGTGTCTTTGTCCAACAAATTTATGGAACTAACTGAATGGTTGTGCTTTGTGTCTGTTGCATCAAATTTGGTAGAATTTCTTTAGAAAATTATTATCACTATTTAGTGACTGTTAATTTCCAATTTATGATCTGGACTAAAAGTAAAGTTTTTGCTGGTATTTTTTTTACATATGGACTTACATTTGTGGGATTTATTTATTTATTTTACCAAATTTGGGGTGCTATTAAAAAAAAATAGCCAGGGGCTTGATATTTAATCTAAGCTTTTTTATAGCCAGTCTTCAGTCTGCACCAGCTTTAGTTTACTGTGTTTAACGTGAGCTACATCAGGAAATAATCATAGAGAACTGCTCCCAAAAACTGAAATCCTCAGATATTGGAGTATGTTGTGTAGGCATCAACAATCCTCTTTCAAGTACAATTTATTTTTTTATCTATCTTTAAAAAAAAAAAAAAAAAAAACAAAAAAAAAACATTTTTA
>VUQS01006241.1:10593-57188 GCA_015108495.1 Heterochromis multidens
CATGGAGACTTTAACAAATTGTTTCTGAGGTTAGTAGAGAAGTAGTTAGCGAAATGAGTGAGAAAGTGGGAGAAATATTTTAGTATTATAGCAACCAGTAAGCAGTCATGTTTTACGAACAGAAGCCTCAGTTGTCCATCCATCATTATTATTTAACATTGCTGATTGCATATTTTTTCAAGGGTATCAAATCTTGGTTGCCAAGTTTGCCATACCAAATTTACTGTGTGATTTCATTTTAGAAAAGTACTTAGGTGGTATCCACCCGATAGCTTTAAGTAGTAGTTTGACATTTTTGAAAAAAAAAATGCTATTTTGCTTTTTGGCAGAGTGATAAAAGATATATAACTCTCTCATGTCTTTACAGTAAGTATAAGGCTTGAACAACACCTGGTTAGCGTTGCATACACTAGATAAAACAGAGGAAATGGTTAGTCTGTCTCTACTTAAACTCTGTCTACTGGCAGGGTTTAAAAAAATCATAGTGTAAAAGTTTCCATTTTTATACAGCTTTGAGTTTAATGTACCATTGCAGTATGAGAAGTGTCCTTGTCTTAACTTTCTGTCAAGTAGTAAGTCTATTTCTTAAGTGCTGAACTATTCCTTTAAAAGGTGGCCATTAAAAAATGTTTTTTGTCCTCCTACAGAGAATAACAGCTGTGCTCAGCTTGAATTCACGTCGTTTACTATGTTCGGAAGTTATTTTTTCCCAGAGGAAAAAAGGATCATGAGCTATCAAATCTTCTGCCACTACTTCCACAGTAATCCACCTCTCTGTTGTCTATCCCATATGTCTTCATAAGATTCATAGTTTTACCAAAATGTAGTGTTAATACATTGCCTCTCTTTGTTTAATCCCTAACAGCATGTGTACCTGAGCCACAAATGGAAGCATATTTGTTAATAGCATTGTGTGTTTATTAGTTGATACATTATTTGGTAAGCAAAATGCCAAAAAAAATAGAATGAAACCAACAAAATAAATTTAGAAAGTATAAGGTCAATGTCTTGTCTTGGCAGTCTAAAAATCTAAAGATATTTGGTTATTAAATAAGGTAAAAAAATAAAAACAAGAGAAGAGAAAAGGAGAGAGGTTGAACATTTGGCATTTTGGATGAAAACCATAACTTGTTTATCAACACAGTTAGCAAATAAGCAGAATTAATTGACTTACAACTTCAGATCAGATCGATAATACATTTTACAGGTGGTTCAGTGTAGTGGTACCCAGCCTCCAAAGAGTAACAAAATGAATCTTAGATATGTCTTGATGCATGCTCAATAATCCAGGTAAGGAAATCCCAGACAGCTGAATCTGTTCATCTGGACGTAGCATTTTCAGTGGGAGAAACGTTTCATCACTATCCAAGTGACTTCTTCAGTCTTTGAAGAAGTCACTCCCACTGAAAAACGCTATGTCCAGATGAACAGATTCAGCTGTCTGGGAATCTTAGAAAGTTATTAATGTAATTGGGAAGTGCTGCATCACAAATATGTTTCTACTATTTCTACTATTTATTTGGTGAAATACTGGATAGTGTTACTCTTTGGACTTTATTTAATTGAAACTGACATAGGTGGTAAATGAGAGTAGATTAAAAAGCTTAATATTCACATCTAAAATACATTGGAATAGTTGCATATAGCTGCATAAAGTAGTCAAGTAAAGCACAAGTACCTGCCTCAGTTCTACTGCCCTCAGTTATAGTGTGAAGTCATATTAATTAACAAGTTTTAAGCCGAAGTTGCTGTGTTTGAGTATGCAATATAAAGTTACCAGATTTGAGCTGCGTTCCTACCTCTAATGGAATAAGTCATTAAATTAAAGATGTTCTGTTTGACTTGTTTAATGATCTTTTGGGTCTCTTGGAATTTATATGCTACATAGCAGTGAAGCACACTGGTTCATCATTTGTAGGAGCCCAGTGACTGTGAGTGTCTTTGGAGAAGAAAAATTAACTTGGAATAATAGCTGAGGGAATAATCTGGTTATGTGTAATGAGGACTCTTATTAGTAGTTATGCGCCTATCAGGAGTGTGGTGGTGGTGGACTTCCCTCATTTCCCTCTCTAGAGGCATGGCGCTTTCACTCCGCTCATCTAGGTTTTTAGTCTGAATTGTGGGCAATTAAAACCCCACCATGTAAGTGTGGAAAAAAGGTAATGAATATGGAACACTATCTCAGAGAGGTCCGCAGAGACTGCTCGTCGAGTTCTGAGGTTTCCTTTCTCCAAATCATTGGGAAGCACAAAGACCATTTGACAGTGTTTTTTTTTTTCTTCTGTCCCTGGCTTGGTGTGCATGTGACTCCCCAAATGACGGCCCAGAGGTTTTAAAAATGCGAAGCCCATCCTTTAGGCTGGTGAACTTGCGTGACCTCTGGCAGCGAGGAGAAACTTTTTGTCGTAGGTTTGGCGACCTGCCTGGCTGACCGTGCCAGCGCTCGCCGCTTCTGAGCAGAACACAGGAGTGATGGGAAGGGGGCTGAGTGGATGTGTCTAGACAGCCAAGTGGAGGAGGGCAAATATTTAGCCATGCCACTTGGGGAGGAGATCCAGGCCTACTCTCCACACTAAGGCATGCCTCTTAGACACAGAATAAGGCCATGTCTCCGTCCTGCTCCCTATGCTGCTTCACACTCTGTATTCAGGGTCACGGATCTCATTTCTTGGATAATATTTCAAGCTGGCCACAGATGGGGAATTAAATTGAAGACTTGAGTTGGTATGGTGCATAAAGGATAGATTTTGGTGGCTTTGCTGAGTTGATATGAAAAGGAATTGGATACAGTAGATTTAGCTGTACTGAGGCTGGTTTTAAGGCTCTTTGTAAATTAATGCATTAAACGTTGACTGAGTTGTGAGCATCCTGAAAGCAGAACAACCCCCTAAGTCATCACTTATTATCCACTGTGACACATGAGTCACCTCAATTTTAAACTGACTTGTTATTTTGCTGTTGATAGTTGAATGTAATACTTACCGTCTCATTTACAAAACAGAGCCAGCAGAGCCAGCATGATATTTGACAGCACTGTAGGCTTTTACATGCAAGCTCCAGTATTTTCCTAAATTCACTTCTAATACAAGTAAAATTCCGTGCATTTTCTCCCCGCCTATACCACATTTGAATAAGCCTGTAATCAGAAAAATTGCTGTCAGATGACTACCTAACAAGGCTTCTCACACCAGGATAAATATTGATTCAAGCGAATCAGCACGTGACAGTTTATGGTAATGGCACATTGCCACACTGACAACAATACACATCTTCCTGTCACTGTTCTGGCAGGATTTTGACACAGAGGGGAGAGTAAAAGTTAGAGAGTGATGGAGAGCAGATCGACGAGGCTTATGCTCAGTTGCTCATGGTGAATTTAGGTGAGTGCTGCAGACTGGCGTTTGTGTCGCGTCTGCTGATGGGCTGAGTAAACCCTGCTCTACTGGTAGCCGTCACTCACCCACACATCAGACAGCGCGGTGCAGTCTCATGCCACCTGTGTTCTCACAGTGTCTTTATGATGATCTGTCTCTCTGGCCTCTCAGTCTTCATCTGGTCCCTCTGCTTGCAGCCAGCAAGAAGAGCTTTTTTGTTCTGATGGGAGAGAGCGTAACACACACTCATGCATGTTGAATAGGAAATCCATCAGACTTTTTCTCTAACCATCAGTAGCCATCATGCAGCGCTGAAATGATTAGCTGGTTGATCAATATTCCAATCAGCAGAAAATTTCCAGTGGCAGTTTAATTAATTAATCATTAAAGTCATTTATCCAATCAAAGTGCCAGACATTTGTTTCTTAGATATGATCATTTGCTTTGCTCTGTCATTTTATGGCAAATTGAATGTCTTTGGAATTTTGACTGATCATTGGTAGGATGTTCTAGTGTGGATTAAATGATTATAATAACAATTCAGAAAATATATGTATTTTTCTCAATTTTCTCAAATTCTCCAAGGAACAGTGCTCACAAATCACTGCATTAAACACAAGTTCAGGCCAAATAAAATCAACCACCACTCACAACAAAGGACTGTACTGTAGATAAAACAGGCAGAGCACCACTATAAGGATGGTGCATTCGTAACAAGCTTAACTGAGCCATCACAGACCCAATACTTTAAATTTAGCTTATAATTCTCCAAATAAATATAATAAATATACTTTTCTATGAACTCTTTAAAGAAACACCACCAGAGATTTCAAATTGACACTAAAATGTGTAGAAAGAAATATGGCTCCAAATGTACATCTAGCAGAATTAGGGCTGTAATGATCACAAAACTCATGGCGGGACTGGAAAATTACATTTGTTTCCCCCTCTCTCTGCACACTACAGCACATTTGTAAATTTCGAGTATGTTACCCATGCAGGCCTAATCTCATAAACACTACATACATATTTGAAACTCCCACCTCTCTGAGTTAATGAAAGCATTTGTGTCACTTTAATGTAAAGGCTTGTAGGGCTTACCCATCTGTTTGCAGTTGTGCTGTTACAGTGTGTGTCATCAGAGTCTACAACTCTACAAATTATAGCTTATTAGCACCAATACCAGCAGTGACAACATTTATCAAGGAAAACATCTTCTATTCTCTCTAATTGTCCCCCCCAGGGCCGGCTGTTATGTGGACCGGTATCGACGGCCAGGCGCTCATTAGGACATCACACTTGAGCTGATGAACAGAGATTTAAGGGGACATGTCCATCCTGATTGGTTAATTTGATGTGAATAGAATGACACCACATCTGGAACCGATGAGGTATTTATAGTCTGGATAAGGATATCCAAACATACACTCTTAGTTTGTGTGCTTCTGTTCGTGAACTCTGATAGAGCGGTGCCCATGGGGGTTGGTAGCACAGCCGAGGCGGGAAGGAATATGAATAGCTGGCAGGGAACAGGGTGCCAGAGGTGGAAAGGGCAGGGAAGTTTATGTGTCAAAGAACAAGAGCGAGTAGCTGATATTCAAGTGTATCTGTCAGTCTCTCCTAGCCTATGAAAGTGAGTGACAAAGGGCACAGGTCAGCTCAGTCTGTCTGAGTTTTTTTTCTTTTTTTGTTTCTCCTCAACAATGGGCTCTTGTCTGATATAGATATGCTTCCTGTCTGTCAGTTTCACTCACTGATATTTTGTCACTTGTACTGCGTGAAGTGAGACTGTGGACCTTTACATGAATGCCTGTGTGTGTTTCTGTTCTCAGATTGTGATCTCCAATCAGGTAGAATTGTCCCCACTGCTGCCCAAGGTTCACGGTGATACCTCCCTCCTGCCACCTTCCACTTTACACAGCTAACATCCTCAGGGAGTGACAGATAGAAATCAGAGTCTAAGCCCAGCACTCAGCGGCTCAGTACCTGCTCAGTGTCTTCTCCCCAATGCTGTGATCTTTTAAAAGGGCTTTGCCTCTTAAGTCTGAGAAGTCTCCTCATCTAGATTTCTTATTCTGAGGTTCCCAGTACGATCCACTGCTATAGGATTGTGCACTATCCACAGTCTTGTCGCTTTCACCCTTGCACCAGGAGCTTGCTTACTATGATTTTTCACATTAAGGACCATACACACAAGTCATGTTTTTCCCCGATTTGTTCCGGTGATCAAACCTAACTTTTCTTTCCTGCCAGTTAAAAAGCTTTGATGTTTATCTGTGGAATGAGTGAGGATGGAAATGCAGCTTGCTTCTGCTGCCTCTTGGCTACCGAAGGCCAGACTTGTGCTTGCATAAGATAATCAGCAATTCTCACACAAACAAGATAAAAAAAAAAAGTGAGAGAAGGATTTACTCCCATCCTGCCTATCAGGCACCCACTGAAGACAGGGGAATTATTTTGGCAGCAACACTAATGTGGTGACGGTTGTTGTTTCCTAAACTGATTTCCTTAATCCTCCACTTGTTCCACGCTTTGTAAACATTGGGGCTTGATTTTGTAATCTGGGAGGTCCCATTGACGCACAGACACACATGCAAACACACACCACCAACTTGTCCCCCTAACCCCCTCCTCGTCAGCCACTGCCCTAATTAGTCAGAATTAAGACGAATGCCTGGGCCTCCCACGATCAATTGGTATCGAGCGGACCTTCGCTCGCCCCTGCCTGGGGGCCTCTCTTGGCCGGCAGATCATTTATATCAATCGCTTTTGTTTTTCTTTCCTTCCCTCTTTCCATTCTTCCGTCCACCAAATGTAAGATTCAGTCTATTGGTTGGCATCCAGAATGGACGGTGGGCAAAATGGCCTCCCTGCTGTGTTAACTGCTACAGTTGCATTGATGTCACAGCCATGTCTTCTTCCAAAATATTCAGGGGCACATAAACTTGTTACATTAATATCTATGTTATCTAGCCATTTGTGGGTGAGTATTTGAGTGTGTATTTTATGCTGTCTCTTTGTACTAGAAAGCTCACAATTTAGAAGCAGCACTGCTTCTCCCCTTCTCCCTCTTCTGTAAAATACATTTGCCTCAATTACTTGCTATTCTGGTGAAGAATAATAAGTTCTAAATTTTTTGGCACGACAATAAGTATAATCAGTATAAATAAATCAGTATAATCAGTATAAATAATCAGTATATATGATATCAGTCTTTCACCTACTTTTCTTTTTTCACTGACCCTTTTTTCCATCTTTTCTTTGCACCCCTATGTTCCCTCTTTGCAATTGTTCCTGTGCCCTCTTTATTTCCAGCTCTGTGTGAGAACATAAACAAAGCAGGTAAAAGTGGCCATTCTTTTTTTTTCCTTTAAGCTGTGTCCCCTGAAAACATGACTCGGTTTAATGGTTTAATTTTTTGCTTTCTTTTGTAACCTGTCTCTTTTTGTCTTGTTTTCCTCATCCAAGTATTTCTGCTTCTGCAAAACTTGGAGACAAGACCAGAAGAATTTTTGTGTTGCATTATTCTTGGGTTTATAGGCATGACACCTTAGGGAAATTTATTTATAGGCCAAATTAAATAGAGAAAAGGAAAGGGTACAAAAGCACACTTTTATTATCTCCTTTCTCCAAGGTTAATGGTACAGTAGTGAACTGCCACTTACAATAGATATAGATCCAGTTTGTCCTCTGTGTGTATCTCCATGGGTCACTGAGTGTGTACTTTAGTGTACTATATGTTAGTAGTACCTGAGGGTGTTAGAGACTGACTGATTCTGCCCTGGAGGCAAGTTTAAACCTCTTAGGTCAAATGCCTTTTCATGTTGCATGTTTTGTGTTCATGCCTGGTGCATTTGTGATGTTGCAGAGAGCAGTGATGGCCTTCCTCCATGTATGTGGTGCCAAGCTTGGATGGCGCACAGCAACACTTCAGCCTTCCATGATTTGGAAACTGGCTCCATGATTAGGATTCTCCATTCTGTATGCCAGAATGTAGCGGTATGCCTTTGGTGTGATTTACTTGGAGCTCCCTTTAGAGAAGCCTTGGGTAACTGTCTTAAGATAAGTAATTAAGCTAAGATAGACTTTAGGCTGCAGTTTAAGCTTCTGGGCACAAAGTCTGATAGTGTCAGATGAACTCTATACCTGCTTGAGTGTTGTTAGATCCCAGTTACCCCTGTACAGGAAGTCTGGACCAGCTCTCTGTTTAAAGGGTCTGAGTCTCTGCTTTTAACGAGTATTACCTTCATAGGATTTGCCTGAAACATATTTAACCTGGTGGCAGGGAGACATGCCTAGCTCTAACTGCCTATCCGGATGCCTACCCTGCTTCCTCTCTGTAACGCATTTAACTGAGCAGCCCTATTAGTTAAATACAATTACCAACCACACCCATTAACAGCAGCTCTCCTCTTAATGATCTGTGTACTTGGTGAAATTGCTAGGTTTTTACTTTAGTGGCCAGGAAAATAGGCCCCAAGGATCTTTTACTTTTATGGGCTAGAACAACCTGTAACAACTAAGATGTAATAATCATACAAATGCAAAAAGTGAATAGCCACAATTTAGACTGTAAATGCAGATAGGATATTTAAGCATTTTAGCATTTAAGCAGAGACATAGCATGCAGCTAAATCACATTACAAAATAATCTTTAAAAGCCAATTTGTATAAATCACTTCACATACATGTATCACTAAAGCTAATCATAAGAGCTGCTGCTGCAATAACTACCACTGATCTTGGAAAGAGTGAGAAAAGTGAAGAATATTTCCTGGTCAGAAACAACATTCCTTCTCCTTCTCTGGATCAGATGAGGAAGTAGTGACTCTGTCCAAAGTCCCCTAGTTCCCCCAAAGTCTAAGAGTGAGCAGAGAAGGAAGGACTTTTAAATCCAATTCTTAGATTGCAGTTGTTTAGCCTTTGGTACTCCTCATTTTAAAATCCAGCTGTGAACCTTTGGTATAATCATTTCTTCAAGATGATCCATCTGCTCATTGCGAGATCCTGAGGAATAACAGTTTGTTATTACCAAAACATCACTTTTTATACTCTCTTACAAACTCTACTCCCACCACTTAAATCTGTCTGTGCATGGTGACCCCACTTCCTATTCATAATGTCATAACAATTCACTCATTCAGAATCATTACTTTTACTCATTTTATTACATCTGCATTTAAAACAAAGTTACCATTAGCTCAATCACATGTGCATATATTTCTGAATGCTGTACTTTATCAACTATAGAGCTCGATATTAAGTCTCTTATTTAGACAGTCCCAGGTGAATGAGGCCTTTGGGATCTCAACCTCTTGGACAGTGTCTATTTGTGTGTATTTTATGGGTTTATGTATGTTATGTTTAAAGGGGATGAGTGAATGTTCTTATTTTGGCACTCTGAAGTCCCGGCTTTCTCGGCATAAAGACATGTCGTCTCTTTCCCACATACTCTGTTGTTTTGTTTATTTCTTTGCCACCTTCTGTTTAGAAAAAAGGTGACAGTTTTAAACTCTGTCTTTCGCGTCCATTAGATACTACTGGACAGCCATCATCTGTACAAACAGATGCTCTATATTTCTGCCTTGAACTCAGGGTCATGGAGGATATAAAAGAGGAGGAAAAACACAGAGATGGAGGAGGGGAGTTACTCTATACTGTCTTTGTGGATTAATGGGAGGAAAAGTGGGACTATTAATCCTCCTTTCCCATTCTGTGCTGTGGAGTATAGAATTTGATGGAGACAAAGTGCTATGTAAATATTAACTAGTGTATCCTTTCACAATTTTGCCCATACATTTTCTGCTTATTATCAGATCTTTAATGAGTCACAGAGGAGAGACACACTCAAGCTCTCTGTGTGTGTGCGTATGCTTGATTGGGTGGGATGGTTGGCAACCACTTCTCCATTTCTGCTTAATTTGCCATTGTGAACACTATTGAGTTAAGTGGCCTAACTTTGTTTTGCTCCCCAGCTCCCTGCTGCGCTAGCATTACTACACTTAGGCTATAAGCAATCAGAGAAAAAGATACAGGAATTTAAGGGAACAGGGGCTGCAGTATCATGTTTTAACTGAGAAGCATATCAAGTGATGCTGATAAAGAAGAAGGTAAAGGGAGATTAATATTTAGACCCAGAGGTGATGTACCATGCTGAGAGGTGGTCCCTATTAGGCCTTCTGTACTGGAAAATCAACTCTGGCTAGTCTGAACTTCTAAGTTCACTAGCTGTATGGTTGTTGCAAATGGCACAGATGGTCGCAGTGATGTGGCAGGGAAGACATTATGGAAGAGTAGAGAAAACTTTGATAAAATGTATCCTTCATGTGACCTCTAAATGAAATCAATGAAATTGATTTAAACTTCCACAAAGCTTACCCTTCAAGAGAAGCATACACTGGCAAGAGCTGGCACTTTAGCCCTTTCATCCAATGCAATAAATGGTCACAACCCACCAGCAGCAGAAAGAAAAATCAGCAAAACGGCTAAATTATATGTGCATATTTTTGATATGCTGTTTGGAAATTTGGCTACTCATGAAAACAAACTTGATTACAACCACAAAGGAGTTAATTATATTGTGACCTTTAAGACCTTACTTGCAGCTTACAGTCAAAAAATACTTTACAAATGCAAATACAAAATACAAATACAAAACGCTGACTTTAAGAAATCTGATGACTTGTAAATTTTCCATATAATTTTGTTATCAGCCAATCATATGTACAATGTAAAATGTTAAATTTAGTGGAATCTGGTCAAATGAAATGTACTTGTTTGGTATATATTCAATTTATACCAAGCATATTTTCCTTAATGATTAATTATTTGAATAAATAAACCTTTGATTTGATATATTTCAGTTGCATTTTACTCAAGATTATTGCTTCACGTTTATGAGGGCCAATCATTTTTTTAAGTGTAATAAAAAATATTACTTTTGTTTCCTAAATACTAGTTTGCTTTTAAATAATGCAATTTCAGCACCATAAGTCAAAATAAGTGCTAAAGTATCCAAATGAACAGTTAGTCGGTTTTCCTCTTTTGCCTCAGAACTGCCTTAATTCTTCATGATGTAGATTCAACAAGATGCTGGAAACTTACCTCAGAGATTTTAATCCATATTGACATGACATCAGCATCACACAGTTGCTGCAGATCTGGTGATTGTGGAGGTCATTTGAATACAGTTAACTCACTGTCATGTTCAAGAAACCAGTTGGAGATGGTTTGAGCTTTGTGACATGGTGCTAGAAGGAGCTATCAGAAGATGGTTACACTGTAGGATGGACAAGGTTATAAAGGACATGGACATGGTCAGCAAAAATACTCAGATAGGCTGTGGCGTTCAATGTTCAGCTGGTACCAAGTGTGCCAAAAAATATCCCCCACAATATTACACCACCAGCAGCTTGAACTATAGATACAAGGCGGGATGAATCCATGCTTTCATGTTATTTACACCAAATTATCGAGACTCATCAGACCAGGGAACATTTTTCCAGTCTTCTATTGTCCAAATTTGGAAAGCCCATGCAAAGTGTTGCCTCAGTTTCTTTGCTGACAGGAGTAAGCTAAGAACAGGAAACTGTAGCCCTACTGTAGGATATCTGCTACTGTAGTCCATCTGCTTCAAGGTTCGATATGTTGTGCATTCAGAGATGCTCTTCTGCATACCTTGGTTGTAATGAGTGGTTATATGAGTTTCTATTGACTTCCTATCATCTCAAAGCAGTGTTCTCCTCTGACCTGAACAAGGCATTTTCACCCAGACAACTGCTGCTCACTGGATATTTTCTCTTTTTTAGACTATGGAAATGTGTTGTATAGGAAAATTCCAGTAGATCAGCAGTCTCCGAAATGCTCAGACTAGCCTGTCTGGCATCATCAACCATGCTGCATTCAAAGTAACTTAAATCACCTTTCTTCCCCATTCTGATGCTCAGTTTGAACTTCATCAAGTTGTCTTGACCATGTCAACATGGGTAAATGCATTGAACTACTGCCATGTGATTGGCTGATTAGATTTGTGTTAACGAGCAGCTGAACAGATGTATCTAAAAAAGTGGTTGGTGAGTGTATATGTTCATAGCATTCAACAGGAAGTTGACCAGTACACATTACAAAATTTTCCACTATTCTTGCTATAAGCAATTGAGTTTATCTTATGCCAAACTGTTTGGTTTTGATTGGTGTATTTCCTGCTTTCTCTTTTTCTTATCCTTTCAATAGTTTTGAAGTTGGTGGAACTGATGTCATGTACTCCATGCACTACTGTGGATTTTGCAACATTTAAGACTGTGTGAAGTCTGTGTTGGGACTGCTTGTTTATTAAATACAATGAAGCAGACTGGTTGAGTTTTGAAGTGCTGCACTTATATTTAATATTAACCAAGTATGATTTTTTATTTTATTTTAATATTTAATTAATATTGCAGCCTTCATTGAATGAACAATGCATCATGCAGCTGTATTTCATTTTACAGTACTGTGAAGCACTTAAACACTGTATATCCTGTACAGCAGGGGCTCTAATGCTACAGTCAAAATTTGGGGTTGAATCTTTCTACTTGAAGCTACTTTTCCTGAATCTGCTCAGCAACTAAAATTGCAGCAGATCCAGACAGAAAGGAAAAAAGGGACAGCCTGTTCCCCCATGCTTCATGATGTATTCACAACTAGAACATGTTTTGAGATCCACATGGCAGATTCTTGTTAGTCTAGATCCTGAATAATCAGTTGTTGCTGGGGCTCCCAGCGGCAGCCTGTTGGGCCACAGAGACATGCCCAGGGAACCTTGTGGGTCCCGGCAGAGGGGGATGAGGGCGCTGGTTGAGTGCTGCATCTGTCTATCAGGAGATTTGTGTGGATGCTCAGGGCACAGAGGGGAGACAGTGTCAGGGCGATACCCTTGACGGTGATGTGATTGAATAGACAGCTGCGACCCGCTCCTTTCTTTACCCACCACCCATCTTTTTCCCCCAAGTATCCTCCCACTCCTCCTTACAAGACAGCCCCCCCCATGAGTGAATGATCACTTAAAACAGCACTAGTTATTATACCATCCTTATAACATCCTAGTAATTTATGCATGATTGCCTAGCAATCTGAGGCAATTCATCATCCTCTTTCCTATCTTTCTTTTTTTAATCTGTTGGTGTCTTGTTCCTCTGGACTTTAATCTATAGGGCTATTAAGAATGCCTGTGTAATAATGGCTCAACTCAGGTGACAGCATGACATTGACTCCGTCATTGCTGTGTAGGTTTGAGATCCTGGAGTACTGCGGACAGTGAAAGAGGGCAGAAAGACCTCACTTATAGGGCTAAGAAGCTCTTAGACTACACATTGTTTTATCGATGCAGAACTTCCTCTCCAGTCCAGCTTCTTTTTGCATAATGGTGAAATGTATTTTTCACATCAGGATTTTTTAACTGCATTTATTCTGTGTGCCTAACATTGACTATGTGAATACAAACTACTTTTTTTTTCTTTAAAACTTAATTGTATGTGTGTGCATAAATGTTTTGTGTTGGTTCTGCAGTCTGTTCATGCTTGCATGTTTGTTGGGAATGGACTCTATTATGAACCATAAAATGTGTATGGTCATGTTAACTGTATTAACAGTATTGTTGGTTTTGTAATTTAAAAAAAAAAAAAATATTAGTATAATTACTTAATGCAGTGAAAATAAATCCAGCAGCTAAAATTGGATTTTTTCTTTGTTGGGAGATTCTGATTTGACAAAGTGTGGTTCCACCTTACTGACGATATGTTGCATCAGAATTACTTTGACTGGCCCAATGGTATGCATATTTACTACAGATTATCACTAAAAATGACTGCATTGTGTATGGAGGACAACATTTCTACAGCTGTGTAGTTCAGATAAATTCCATCAATTCACAGAACCAGTTAAACTAGTGCCTAATGCACATGTGAGACAGAGATGTTAGCAGCAGCAGTACTAGCTAACTGTTCTGTTGTGGAGTTTTCCATCTGTGACTCTAAGACATGGCTAATGAATGCCGACCTTGCTCCATGTTCTCTATCGGTTCCATTCAGTATCCATCAACCCAGGGATGTATCTTGATTTACCCCCCTGTCCCTCTACCACTTCATGCTTGTAGAGTGGAACACCAGTGAGCACCTTGGCCTGTTGCAGGCCATTGCAATCTGTGCGGACTCAGAGGAGGCTAAATTAAGAACTGAACAGCAAGACTGAGACAACAGAAGGCAGCAGCTTGGCAGACAATCAAAGGAAAATGGACCACAGATAGTGACCCTGGCTTATCCTTATCTTAATCTTTACTTATATAATTGGTCTGAAGCTATTTATTCACAGTGTAGACATCAGTGTCTTTTGTATGGGTACTATATGAAATTATTGAAATTATTCTTCAATAGCCTAGAGCTCTTTAAAGAGATTACTTGTAAATTCTTCATTTCTTAAAATATTGTTTTGTCTTTAAGGGATAATTCCTTAATTAGCTTTAAAAATTGTTTGCTACTCTAGCTAATGGATCATTCTAACCACCTCTGTTGCAAAGTTTTGGGGATCTCAGGACTTGAGCAAAACACCTCACATCAAGCAAGATCTCTGCAAAATTGGTGGCAAGTGTTACATGAGCATGAGTACTTCAGCCATGGGAAAATTGCTGAAAAAGGCCCTTTATATGACATTCAGAAACACTGGATGTCACAATTAAATGTGCATATTAGTGTACTGGCAGAGTCAGGTAAGAGTAGTCTTTGTATGAACCAATGTAATAAAAAAGTCATCTGCTCATTCCCCTTTGCTACCATCTTTGTTACCAGCGTTGTCATTGGTCAGATCAGTTGTTAGCTTTAGCAAGTTATGCTTAATTTATGGTACCACGATTGTTTCTGTTTGCGTATGTTTGCTCTACGGAGAACCTATGGAGAGAAGTTTTCAACCAATGCAAATGTGCTCCTGTGGAATCATTCAAAATCCCAGCTGCACCTTCCTCTATCTGGATGACACTGTGCATCGGTCGAATGCTGATTGGTTGACACTTGGATTGAATCAGGGAAGGGAGCAAGAGAGAAGGTCAGTAGGAATGGGAGGAAGTGGAAAAAAACAAAACAAAAAAACAATCTATCAAAGATTAAAAAAAAAAAATACAGCATGAAAAGTACAGACAGTGGCTACAGAGGACACTTTTTGTTGTTTTTAACACTTGGTTTCACTTCAGCTTTTTTCTGTGGGTGGCTGATGAATCAACAACAGCCCACAGACCAGTTGTCCCACATATTTTTGACACTGCCCCCATCTGACAACAGACACTCTCTGCAGGTAGACGGACTGTCCGTAGCTGCCCATGGACTGCCAAAGTGCTACCACCGCTGAACCATAATTTCCCCATTAACCTTCAGCAACTTCCCAGTAGACTTAATTTTGTCCTGTTCCCTTTTCTAGAGTTAATTCCAAGTGTTGGCACTATATGGCCTAGAAGAACACAGACGATAACTTAAGCTGATGAAAACAAATGGCTTTCCTTAGTGAAGAAAAATCCCTTAACAACATTTAGCCAGATGAGGAACACTGTAGCAGTTACCAAATTGTATGATGACGAGATGCCTTAATCTGCCAATATCGAAGGCATACCACATCACATATCAAACATGATGGTGGTACGGTGTAGGATGTTTCAAAAGAATTGGGTCACTGGTGTTTCTTGAGGATGTGACTGCTGATAGAACAAATTCTGTACATAGCTACACGTTCTGCTTGGATTCAGTCAAATGTTGCAAGACATATAGGATTAAATATTGCAGATGGATAATGACACAAAACAACCTAAGTTTTTTTTCTCAACCTGAGAGAAAAAAAACTGAATTTTTCTCAAATACCAGCATCAGTCACCTGACCTGAGATTAAAGCATTCTTTTCATTTACTGAAGACACAACTTAGGGCAGAAAGAACCGCAAAGAAAAAAAAAAAGCAGCAGGCGAAGGTGCAGCAGTAATAGCCTTTTAAAGGGAGGAAACTCAGTATTCTGAGGCGACCATGAGTTCCAGACTTTGAGTAGCGCTTTTTAATGTATTTATTTTGCTGTGGACCTGACTGTATTTGCCTCTGTAAGTCAAATTTCTTGTTTGGACTTGTGTGCTGACACAGATGGTTGGGGTTATGTTAAAAACACCCAGATGGTATTCAGAAATATATGAGTCATATTTCAGTTGCTGTGTTACAGTATGGAGCTCCATCTACCATTAATGTGACAGTGAAGGAAGCCTCATAATGTCAACTGAAACAGGTTTCGCTAAACACTTTTTTTCCCTAAAACTTTTCTGTCTAGTTTTATCCCTGGAATAAAATATGCTTCTTGTGTTATTTCCCCTAATGTAAGAACACAGTCAAAGAAACTAACTAAGAAAACTATCTCATGGGTCTTAGATTTCTTGGCAATGAAGCAGTCTTTCTAAAAGACACCCTGTTGATTTGCTTCATATTTAATTGTCCTTGTGTATGTATGTGTGATTATTTGTATGTGTGTGTGTGTGTGTGTGTGTTGTGTTTGTCCTCATTTGCTTCTGTTTGTCAGAGTCTAAAGCCACATGGGTGCGTTTTTTGGATTGCACCTCCAAACATTTCATTGACACTCGCAGCAGAAGTCAGTGCATTGATTTCCCATTGGTTGATGCCAGTTGAGTTTACAGAAGGAGGTGCTGAGGTAAAATGTCTGCTTTCTTTCTTTTTTATATGCAGAAGTCACACATTTTTTAGCTTCTTCTAAAGAAGATAGTAATAAAGAAGCTTTGCAAATTTTGACAAGGGTAGCATTTGTCTTTAGTACTACAGATATAGAAAATTTAATATCAACAGCAATATAAGATCACACAAATGTGCACATTTAAAAATGGATTTGTTCTGTCTTTTTTATTTATTATTTCTTTGTTTACTTCTGCTTACTTCCATAGGAGTGTAGAGGTTCTGCTGCAAACCTCTATACTCCTATGGCATATCTAGCATGCCCTTTTACTGATGCTGTGTACTTCAGCCATCAAGTGCTTTGCTCACTCTTTTCCTATTCTGTCACTTTCTGCTATTGCCCCTGCCACTGTTCATAAAACTGTTGCCTGAATTTATCCTTAGGGTAATATTGGTATCATCACTCCACAGTCCCTGCTGTTTCTTTGCTTTGTGTTTTCTTGTGGAGTGAGAGTCAGAGCCTTGACATCAACTTTCAATGCTGTACATGTGCATTCCCATTTCCAAAAAAGTTAGGATACAATGAGGGATATTTGTCAATCAAATCGAATACAATGCCAAACATTTCTCTGGATAATTTACAATCCTATATATTTTCATTAAATATTTAACCATTAAATGCCAGATCAACTTCAGAGGCATTTTAATTGATTATATAACTCTAGAGAGACTGCTGGTTTTCACATCGATTTGAGTACAGTCAGAGGTTGTTTGTAGAGGCAGAGAAGCCATGTGCTGGCATGTATAAGCCCAGTTCTGAAAAAGCTGGGATACTGTGTAAAATGTAAATAAGATTAGAATGCAATGATTTACAAATCTCATAAACCCATTTTTTTAATAATGACAGAACATAGAAAACGTATCAAATGTTTAAACGTTTAATGTTTATAATGGTTTTAAACCATTATAAGAAACATATTTGTTAATTTTGAATTTGATGGCAGCAACATGTCTCAAAAAAGTTGGGATGTGGCCATGTTTACTGCTGTGTAGCGTCCCCTCTTCTTTTAACAACAGTCTGTAAACCACTGGGAACTGAGGAGACCAGCTGTTGAACTTTTAGAGGAGGAATGTTGTCCTATTCTTGTCTGATATAGGATTCTAGCTGCTCCACAGTCCTGGGTCATCTTTGTTGTATTTTTTGTTTCATGATGTGCCAAATGTTTTCAACTGGTGAAAGGTATGCAGGCAGGCCCAATCAGCACCCAGGCTCTTCTATGAAGCCATGCTGTTGTAATAGATGCAGTATGTAGTTTAGTATTGTCTTGCTGAAATATGCACGACCTTCCCTGAAAGACACTATCTACATGGGCGCATGTGTTGCTCTAAACCCTGTATATACCTTTTAGCACTGATGGTGCCTTTCCAGATATGCAAGCTACCACTTCCATAGGCACTAATGCACCCCCATACCATCAGAGATGCTGGCTTTTGAACTGAGTGCTGATAACAAGCTGGGTGGCCTCTCTTCTCTTTACTCCAGAGGAGGCAGGTTCCATCTTTTCCGAAAAGAATTTCAAATTTTGATTCATCTGACCATAAAACAGTTTTCCACTTTGCCTCAGTCAAACTGTGTTCACAGACAATAATTCCTGGAAGTGTTCCTGAGCCCATGCAGTTATTTCATGACAGAATCATGCCTGTTTTTAATACAGTGCTGCCAGAGGGTCTAAAGATCACAGGCATCCAGTATTGATTTCCAGCCTTGCCCCTTGTGCACAGAGATTTCTCCTCATTCTCAGAATCTTTTGATGATGTTATGCACTGTAAATGATGAAATATTCAAAGTCTTCACAATTTTATATTAAGGAACATTATTCTGATATTTGTAGATGCAGTTTTTTGCAGATTGGTGAACCTCTGCCCAGCTTTACTCTGAGAGAACCTCTGCCTCTCTAAGACCTGTTGCCAGTTAACTATATTAGTTGCAAAATGCTACCCCAGCTATTTCTTTTTAGTAGTACTTACTTTTCCATCCTTTTGTTGCCAGCATCTCAACTTTTTCAGAAGAGCAGTTGTATCTTTAAGCATGGTTTCTTGCTTATTTACGGGCAGCTACAACATGTTACAAAAAGGTTGGGATGCTTGAACATTTTAACATGATATTGTTATTTTTATATTTTATTTAAATGAAATGTTTAAATTATTTTCAGCTCAATGGAATCTAATAATATATACAAATACCTGAAGTAGAAAATTTTTTAGTATGGCCTCAAATAGTCTGAATTTGGGGGCACATTGGCTAAAGGGCAGTAGTGTGGCCTAGTACTTTTGGGATTTGGTTTCATTGCTGGTGTTGTTACCCTCAGAGCATGGCTACTCCTCAGAGGCCATCATTGTGTACTCAATTATCTTCTCACATGAAGCACCAAGCCTGCTGGACATGCATGCCTAGTTGGTCCCATGACAACATTTTTCTTTGATCTGTGCCTGGTAGTTTGTTCTCTTCCATTGCTTTTCATCAGACTTTCTCTTTCTATCTGTTTCTTTACCCCAGAGCTTGCTGTCACCACTTGAAGGCCTCCCACTTGTTTTAAACAGTAAGAAGGAGACAAAAGCAAAAAAGTTTGGGGTTTGAGTTTTTTTTTCTTTTTTTGAGATTTTATTAATATCTACATTTCCCCCCTTTCATGGTAGAATACAGTTGACCTGATCTTTGAGGGCGCATGAAAAATTGTGGTCTTGGAGTTTAAGTGTTTGTGACAAACTTAAAAATGCAGAGAGTCTGTGTCATAGCCTGTCTGATCACACATCACCTTTCTTTATAACAATCTCTAATATCTCCTCATCGTGAGCTAGCAAAGAAGGCCTGGCAGACTATGTAGATAGAAGACTGGTAGTAGGAAAGGAGATGTTCTGTAATCACAGAGATCGAAGGATGATGTCAGTCATGGCATCTGGTAGCCTAGTACAAGAACAGAGGCTGAATATGGCGAGACCTGAAGGATCTTTAATGTCAGAGAAGGAGCCACTCTGCTGTCCATACTCCCTTAGAAGAATCAATCTTTCAGTTCTATGAATACACTCAGTCTTCTTATGTCATTCATCATCAGTCTTTGTCCACCTACCTATCCTCTTTGACCGCTTCTCATCTTAATCATTAGCAACAGTTAGGCTTCAAAGTTGTAGACAATATACGTCTGACAATTTCTTCAGTTTTTCATTGTGTTCTTCTGAAACTCTTAACTCTCAAACCCTTACTTGAAATATTGAATTGGGTTATACCTTAACAAGGCTTAGAGTGAACAGCTACATAGGCAAACTCTTGTGGAGCTATACTTTAGCACCACATTTCTTTGAGGAAATAAACATGCAAACATGCTCACAAATAAAGTAATGTATGTATGTTTACCATGGACCTATTACTAAATACAAAGTACAGTGGAGGTTGATGGTATTTTTTATTTATTTATTTTTTTAGGTATTACATATTTAGATGAGGATTGCTAAAGTGATTGTGATTCATTTTGATGTGGACATTAATACTGTATATATTCCAAATTTCATGAAGCTCCAGCCACAACTAAAATTAGACAGCATCAGGGGGCTATACCTAAACCACACATGTACACACTTTTGTGCCACTTTATCTATGCTGAGATCAATTAAATTTTTTATGTGCTGATGGTGTTAAAGGGAAAGTCAGACAATCACCAGACAGATATTTCTATTTAGGTGATAGGATTGGACAGACTCACCAACAGACTTACACTGACATCCACAGACCAATACCACCTGTGTGGCATAAAATTATGTTGCATTTTGGGTTTAGTGCTTTTTGCTGACCATTATCATAAGCCAAGTATTTCAGTTTATGCCCCGTTCACAAAAGTTTTGCTGTTGCGTCTAAGGGCGTTTTCACACATATAGTTTGTTTAATCTGGTCGGAATCAGCTGATGAATTTGTAAACTTGTAGCTTTTACTGTGGTTTGGTTTCTTTTCACACAGACAAAACTCCAAACAAACTCCAAATGAAACAAAACGCACCATTGGCCACATGTGTCTGTGGTGGGAGCAACAAAAGTAAATAAGCATTTAGCTCAAGTTTGCAGTGTAGACCTGGTAGTTGGCTCAGATCGAGACAGGATCACATTCTCACCAAAAAACAAACCACTCTGGAGTTTGTTTGAAACCAGACCAAGCCCACCTTTTCCAAATGGTCTCGGTGTGATTGTTTTGGTCCGCACCTGAGTGCGATTACCGTGTTTGCATCTGCACAAACAAACAGCCTCAAGGGGGAAAACTAACCAGAGTTTGATTTAAATGGACTAACCGGCACAGGTGTGAAAACACTCTAAGTAACTGCTGTGCACAGGAAGTGATGCATTCTAAATTGCCAGGCCCAGCAGCTGCAGTTTTTTTTCTTTTAATACACATAGAGTTCATCAGTACAAGAACTCAATAGGTGATATTACCTGCCGTAACCACAGAGACTGAAAAGCCCACAGAAAGCTGCATTATAAAAAAGGGGGAAAAAACATATTAGAGAACTAAACACATTTGTTATTTATGTGAAGCTAATCATTGTCCAGACCCTTAAGCAATGGCGACTTCGTCTCAAGAATGCAAATTAAAATTTAAAAAGTAAAGTTGTTATTCTCATGGAATATGGTTTCTACTTTCATTGGGCATGCAGTAGTGCAGTGTGGTTGTCCTATATCTTTGCTCTACAGTCTCAGGGAAGCAGGGAAATAAAAGTGAATTTGATTTCAGACAGGTGTTTCACTCAAGAACCTCTGAGGGGCCTCTCCTGACAGTGGTACTTCAAAACCCTTTGTAAAAAGTGAGGTGGGGCTGTCACCAGCAAGTCCCTACTGATGTGTCACAGAAGTACAGCATTTTAAGAATTCATCTGTTTGTATGCACATTTTATATTGTCTGCTTTCTACTTTTGGGATATGAGTAACCTTTCTAATCAGCGAGTTCATCTTTGCAGAAGGTAGTGGATTAATTCTCAATCTGTTATTATTTTTCCCTGATGGTTTTATAACTTTAACTCTCAGTAGGAGTTCCCAAGCCTGAGTACAGCGATCATTGCTATTGGATGTTAAAGATACTCTGGCCCCTGAAATTTATAGAGGCACCATCTTTCAGCCTACTCAAATTCTTTCAGAACATTTGGCCCTTTTCTGGTTTTTATGATTACATTTTGATTTGTTGGTTTGATAGATAGGCTTTTGGTGCCAGCCAGCCTCATTTCAACCTTTTCTGACTGACTCTTTGCAGAAATTAATCACCAACACTGTACTTATGAGATTATTAATAAATCAGTAATAGACAGTTAATTCTTACATGGGAGACAGGATATCATGCTGATTTCTTCTGTATTTCAGTGAGTCATTTCTCTGGCTGCAAGGTAGTGACTGTCTTGGTTTGGTTTTAACAAGACTTCTATCTTTGTTTCACTCATTTAAAATTGCACTTGTTGCTAGTAATTTCCAACACAAATAGATCTTCATTCTTTTAGTCTTATATAAGTTCTTTTTGGAATGCTGTTAAATTTCCAAACACAAACTTGACTTCAGTCAACAGATTAGCTTTGCCATCCCATTTATTCTTCTCTCATTTTATGTTTTTATAAATCTTTCTCTCACTCTGTCTTCTTTTCCATTTTCACACATCAAAAGAGCTTGATGCCTTGACAGGATGGGCCCTAGAAACTTGCTGCCTCCCTCCAGACCTTCCAGTCTCTGCTCCCTCATTGAACTGTTATCTGCTCCATTTCTGGGCTTTTCCATGGCAACCAGGAGCCAGCAAGCATGTGAGTGAAAAGAGTGAGGTCTCCAGTGGAAGAAGTATCTTGTCTCAGACAGCTGTCTGCTAAAAAGACAAAGAAAAGAGAAAAAAAAAACCAAGAGGAAAAGGAAAGTTTGGGAAAGTTGTTTTCCTCCCGTTAGCATGAAAAACAACCCAAGTGGATGTATTTTACTGCACAATGAGCTACACTTGCATTCAGTTAAACCCTTTGACCACTCTCAGTCCTTGACCCATGGGTCTCTGCCATGCTTTTAAAAAATCACCTGTATTGTGCTCTGTTGACAAATACATAACAATAGTGCTCTCCACTTGATCGGTTCCTAAGCAACCTGTTCACTTGACGCAGGCTGCAACTACTGACTGACAGTCCTTAAAGTTTCATCCATGGGACCCCCTCAGTGGAAGTAACCCACATTTTTCTCTATTTTAAGCTTAATGTCAGATGTAAGGTCTTACCAAAACATATGGGTCTCTCCACTCAACATGTATCAAATACAGACTGATTTCCCTGGAAAGTCAACATGAACACTTGATTTCTCACACCAGAGCCTCTCTTTACAATCCTTAGCCTCTCCTCTCCAGGTTCTTCACTTGGATGTGGAGCGACAAGATGACTTTAAAGTCAGGTTATGTCTGTGTCTTCCATAGGATTACACTAGAATCCCAATGGTTTTAAACAGTCACACTCTGCCACTCAAAGCCAGACATTTTCGTTTGGAGCGTTTATTAAAGGAGCTTGGGAGTCTGTGGTGACAAGTGAAGCGTTTTGTAGAAACAGAATGAGGGATAGAGAAGAACAGAAGTCAGCAACAAGGGTTTTCCTTTTTAAAAGTTTCGGTCTTAAGACTTTCATAGCCTTTGTCACTCTGTTTAGAAATACAGTCACAAACATAGCCCAGGGACACAGTGACCCTGAGGACTGGGAAGTAACAAAGAGTCAGAAGCAATCTGTGAGTGGCGATAGCCATGATTTTGTATGACTGTTTTCCTATTAAGGTTACTATTTGTGGGGAGAAGTGGGCCTTCACCAACCTTAGTGCTTATAAAGGCTGATGAAAGTGTTCCTTTTTTCCTTTTTAGAATAAAAAGGGACTAGAAGGTGGGTCAGAGTAAAAACATGATCAGTGAGAAAAGGAATGCTGAAAGAAGCTCTCTGATTTGATATGTAAAATATACAGTTATGGTAAAAAGAAAGTATACCCTCTGTCAGTTCTTAGGTTTTACATATTTGGACATAATAAAAAATTATCCAGTCCTTACCAAGTACACCCCATGATTCAGTAGTTTGTAGAACCACCTTTAGCAGAAGTAACTTGAAGTATTTGTTTTCTTCTTTATCAGTCTCTCACATTATTGTGGAGGAATCTGTTCCACTCTTCTTTACATTGTAGCTTCAGTTCATTGAGGTATGCACGTATTCGTTTATGCACAGTTCTCTTAAGGTCCCACCACAGCATTTCAATTGGGTTGAGGTCTGGACTTTGACTGGGCCATTGCAGCACCTTGGTTCTTTTGTTTTTTAGCCATTCTGGACTTGCTGGTGTCCTTGGGATCATTGTTTAAGATGTCAGACAGATGGCCTCATATTTGACTCTAGAATACTTTGTTATACAAAAGAATTCATGGTCAACTCAAAGGTTGACTCATGGTCGACTCCAAGGTGTCCAGATCCTGTGGCTGCAAAACAAACCCAAATCATCACCCCTCCCCCAGTCTGCTTGAGAGTTGGTATGAAGGGTTTGTGCTGATCTGCTCTGTTATAACACAACGCTGTGTATTATGACCAAACATTTCCACTTTGCTCTCATCTGTCCAACAAACATTCTTCCAGAAGTCTTTGTTCAGATGCAACTTTGCAAATCGATGCCGTGTTGCCATGTTCTGTTTAGAGGGAAGAGGCTTTCTCCTGGCAACCATTCCATACAAGCCATTTTTGTTCAGTCTTTTTCTAATTGTATTGTCATGAACTTTAACATTTAGAATGCTAACTGAGGCCTGTAGAGTCTGAGATGTAGCTCTTGGGGTTTTTTTGCAGTTTCTCTGAACATTGCATGGTCTGATCTTGGGGTGAATTTGCTGAAATGTCTGATCCTGGGAAGATTGGCAGCTGTCTGTAATGTTTTCCACTTGTGAATAATCTTTCTCACTGTAGAATAATGGACTTCAAATGATTTAGGACATGGCCTTATTACCCCTCCCAGATAGATCAGCAGTGACAATTGCTTCTTTAAGATTGTTGCTGATGTCTCTCCTCTTTGGTGTTGTGTTAACACATCTGAATACTGCAAAAACATTCATTTCAGTTGCTTTAAAGACTTGAGAGTTATGAAGCAGGTTTCAAAATAGCAGTCCTCCTAATGTAGCTTTTCCTTAAAATATCAAAGATTTTGTGCACAATAAAAATACAGAATTCATCAAAAAAATGCAGTAAAAGAAGATATAGTAAAAGCACCACAAGAGTAAAAAACACACTTTTTGAGTGATAAACCTATAATCTATATTTTTATTGTTACAGTTTATTCATTAAAGCTTTCTTTGTGTGTAAAAACACTGCACCAAAGAGATATCATCAGTGTTGAAATCTCAGAATGACAGTTTAGCAACTACTGCTTCTTACTTCCACTAAAAAGTAAGCAACAGCCTTTCTTTTCTCCCTATACCAATCATTACCTCTATATCTAGTAAGTGTTTGTAACAACATAGTTGGAGTGAAATCCCATGTGAAAGGCAGCATTTATCACCTTGCAAAAATACAGCAAAAATTGGAAGATGCATAGCAAGATCTTTTCCACCGTCCATGCCGTGTAATCTGCCCCATGTAGCTTGTGAAAACAGAGAAATGCTCTCTTGCAAACTGCCTCCTCTGTCAGTTTTACTGTGTTTATCTATTTCTTCTGTCACTCTCATCTGCAAAATACTTGGTGAGACTATGGATCCAGTTCATGACAATCCATCATTTATGACAAGTATACACAGTAATCTATTTTAAACAGCAGGGTATGACGCTGATGATGCATGGCAGAAGAGGCTGTACAGTATACACACTTATGCATATTGATAATCAATTTTCTTCATTTTAACCACTCCAGGAAAAAGAAGTTTCCCGGTGCCACTCTATGTTGCCTTCTTTGAACTTTGTAAATGCACAGTGATTTTCTGTATTGCCATCACTCACCATTTAGAGGACTGGAAGTGAATAAAATAAATGAAGCAAATATGCCCAAAGTCTTATTGTATATTGATCTGTCAAAGCTAGACAGCTGTTTTAGTTACACAGACAGACAGAGCTGCTGCAGAAGCAAAAATAATCTAATTGCGCCACAGTAAACTTAATGGGTGGAGCTATACAGTTACAGTATATAACACAGACAAAGCAGTGCATTTATGTGTTTGTGGCAGAATATAGGTTGATAAAACACGTGGTTTGATGACAGAGTTAACCTCTCATGTGTTTGTGTGTTTCTTGCCTTGCTGCTATAGTTTCATTCAGTGATCAATCAGTAAAAGTGACAGTATTTTCTTCCTTGCAGCCTTCCCTTGGCTTCTTTTTTGTTGATTTTTGTTTTTGTTGAATTGTTAAAGCAAGTGGCAAATATTGCCATGGAAACATGGCAACTGTCCAATAACAGCTGCACAACAGTCCTTGATGTGGCCCATGGCATTTCAAAATTTTAGACATCTGTACCCTGCAATGCTTTATCAGATGAAAATGAATAATTTCTGTTGGGAAGCAACTTTCTTTAAAAAAGATGCCTGTCTAATTAATAAAGTAGTCATCAACAGGCTCCTTTCACTTCCCCTGTCCTGCCATTTCTCCATACTCCAATTTGCCTTTTTTTCAGCTGGTTCCCACCAGGATCCCATCATCATACTCCCATTCCTGTGTTCTCAGTGACAGTCATGAATTCCAGACCATTCTTTGGAGATATCTGTAGGCTTTCTTCTTGCTTCCAGCTCCCATTGCTACAATTTCAATCTTCCTGCCAGTTTTGAAGGGGCTGCCAGGTGCTTCTAGCTAAACCATATGTCCTTTGACACTCTGTCTTGGGGATGGGGGAGCAGGGGAGAAGGCGGGTTAAAGATGAGACTATCTGGAGCTACCTCTGAGAAAATGTCTCCCTAAAACTCAGTTGGCTGATATGTGGCAAAAACACGGCCCACCAAAACAAAACTCCGGTTCTAATTCCTCTTTGCGCTAGGCCTGAGAGGGCTTCAGATACAGGAATGGCAGGGAGTTCTTCACTGTTTCCCCGTGGGGTTGGAAAAACAGATCCTGTTTCAGTGAGCCAGTTGGCTTGGTGTGGCGCAGTGACCGCATCGCCATCTTCGGCTCAGAGTCTGTCAGTCAGTCACAGTCTGCTGGTCTGCAGCTCCAGTGGTCAGGCAGGAGTTCATTCTTTTCTGGTGTCTTTGTCTGAATGTTTCTCTGACGGCCAGACAATCCTTTCAACTCTGAAACCTCAGTCTCTGCCTCTGTCTCTGTTTCCGATCCAGGGCTGTGATTCTGCACTGAACTGGTCACACCATCATTCAAGCGGCTCCTCCTGCCTACAGGTAAGGCCTGTAAGCCTAGTGATAGTTCTGCTTGCACAAAGACATAGTCACATGTACACACTCACAGCAGATTTTTAAAACACTTGCAACAGAGACATAGCATAAACAACGGCTAAGTGCCCCTGAAGAAGAAGCTGCTTTTGGCTGTTCCCTTATCTGTATCCTAAAACTCTTCAGTGTAAAAACCAATACAACACAACATAAATTCTTATACTGAGACTCCGATGTGAGACCGTGTCTGTATGTGCTGAGCCTTTTGTCATTTTGCCGCAGTAGACGGACATTTTCCCAGAGGTCCATGCAGCCCAGCAGTGACCTGAAGTTACCAAGTCTCCGGGATGTATTGTGACAGACTTTAAATGTGAGGAAGAGAAACTCTCATCACCCATCACCTCTGTGAGATGAAAGGCCCCAAAAGCAGCCAGCCACCCTGCTGGACACAGCTCAGCTGTTATAAGAAGTGTCTGACAGAAGTGGCAGGTACTTGACCTTCTCTCTTGCTTTTTTTCTCTCACTCTTCCTCTCTTCCTCTATTTTCTCACACTCTCTTTCTCTGTGTCACTGCTTTGCCACAGGCTGACCACTCACGCCCCCCGCCTCTTTGGTGTTGTCAGAGAGCTAACAGTCCCAGTCCGCTGTGTTACACCTCCATTTATTTGTTTATTCCCACTATCTTCTAATAAGTACTGATGAGTCCTTGTGGTGGCGTTGATCTTGAATGTGTGCAGTTCTACTTGCTGCATCATATTATTGCAGGGGGGTAAGGTCTCATGGCTCAGGGAAATTTGTGGGTGAGGTAATGTCAGTGATTAGTACAAAGAAATAGAAGATAGATGCATTTCAGTTCAATGCAGTAAAAGAAAAGTCTGGGGGTTCAAGATGTACAGGCATGGGTCTTGTTACTTGTGGAGTTAGATGAAGATCATGGCAGTACAATAAACCTCCACTGACTAAATCAAGGGAGAATTACAGTGGCAAACATTGTAGGTTACCTACTGTATTCCGAGCCTAGATCTGCATGTCTGGGTGGGGAGGGCAGTTGAATTTTTAACAGCCTTGATGCACATTTCCATTTCTCCAGCAGACACTGTCCCATGTATTCATCTCTCCCAACAATGGCGAAATGTCAGCATACTTTCAGGCTGGTCTAAATTAAACATTCATCCCCTTTGAGTATACAGCTATAGAGCTGTTCTTGCCATCCCCTCCCACACGGTTTCTTTCTATTTTCATATATAAGGGTTTGTCCAAATGTGGAACAAGAACTAGACACTTTCTCTCCTTTTGGACCAGATGGTCAGTGTGTAGTGTTTAAATTATTTTAAGTTTGCTAATATGCTAAATAACAATTCTCTGGCTGACTTTCATGGTCACATCCCAAAAGTCCCAAGCCTTTATATGTGCAATGGCCAAGAAAGTTGAAGACAAGACTTAAGATGGGGAGTGGGATATTTTATTAATGGGAACTATTAATATTCCATCGCAGTGGGACGATGGCGTGTTTCTTTTTGCAGAAGCATAATGAATAACTGAGCGCCTCCATGGTACCCGATTCGTAGGCATGAATATTCAGGCTCTGGCAGTGTATCATGGGAGTGTTGGGAGTCTCTCCTCTACCCTATAGTGGATCACACCCAAGCTCTTTGTCTCACCTCTCTACTCCTACTTTTATTTCCTTCATGCACATTCAGGCAATGTGACTAAGGCCAGCAGCATCTTGAGACTGGCAACTATAGATCTAATGCTTGGCTCTCAATAACAACCGTCCACAGAGGCTGGATTGATTGATTACACTACTGTGGCTTTGTGTGGGTTTTTAATTGATTGATTTATTGTGGGCCTATGATTGATTATGAGTAGTCAGCAGTGGGTTGGAGTTGGGCTGTCAAAGGACACAGGGTGAGAGGTGAGCTCTTGTGGCTCCTGTAATATGTTTGTTCTTTTATCCAAGAATCCCACTTTCATGTGTGACACTTGGTAGAGCCACATTTTGTCCTTACCCCGGTCACCTCTCTGGAGCTCTTTTCTCCCTAATTTCAGTGAATATGTGCCTGTGTTCACATGTGTTGTTGCCTGGAGCTCTCTATGTCCTGTTCTTGTCAGCAAAATGTTCAATAATGTTAGTAATGTTGTAAAGTTTGTGGCATTTAGCAGGTGCAACAAAGACCTCCTTACAAACCTCAAAGAACTAGCTCTCATATAGCCTGTGCAGGAAAAAAGAGATCAAGCATAAAAAGAAGAAGAACAAAGAGAAGGGAAGAATAGAGAATCACATGATAGTGCGGAGGGAAAAAAGAAAATTACCCTGCTCTAAACATCCCATTCAGATATGATGCTGAATAAAAAGGAAAGAAAAAGTATGAATGGCCAGAAGAAAGAATCAATTTGATAACATAGATCAGGAAGGGGAGACAGTTAAACGCAGTAGCAAACAAACGTTTCAACAGTAGACATGTCATTCTCAAATGATACACTGTCCCACTGGGCCAATAAATAACAAAAATCTATGCTTATTTCAACTCATACATCAGGCCGGCTGAGATTAGGGGCGGTTGGTGTGCTACCACCAAGACATAAAGCCTGGATGTATCACAGTCATTTCTTCAAGTTTCATTAAAGTCTGATCAGTGTTGTCTCAGGATGTGTAACAGATAAACAGACGAATGAATTAACAATAAGACAAACAGGGAGCAAATGGATGAACAAACAAAGAGCAACCACATACACCAAGAACAACAAAGAAGCAAAGAAACAATTCAATGAACAAAAAAAATGAAATGAATGGACTAAAAACTCACATGGGTATCAGTCACTGTCTTTTTGTCTTTAAATCCCAATGCAGAATCTTCATTCAGAATAAGAAACACGGGACAAGCATCTTGACAGCTAAAGGCTTTGTTTAATCACTCATTAAATTAGCAATGAAACAGGGACACACATTTATTGTGTTGTAGCAGTTTTAGCTGGATATCACAGCAACTCAGATTATATCATGGTTAGTTATTACACGCTAGTTTGATCATTTCCTCAGTGTCTGTTTATATATTAGTACTACAGAATGGAAATAAAATTCATTTTAATGTACACTACTGTGCAAAAGTCTTGAGCCACCTGTCATTTCTTTATACTTTGCTTATTTCCCACAAAGGTACTGTCAAAAGATGTTATTAACTGTTGTGCTTTTAATATTATTGGAGAATTGCTTTGTGTTTTGCTTCTTATTGTAGTTTTGGCTGAGACTGCTGTGATATGAAACTGTGTTATCAGACGGAGTTAGCAACATCTTTAAGTCAGCTGAAGCTCCATATTGTAATAGGGTGGTCTAAAGCCACAAAGAAAGAGGTAGTTATAAGAGGTAGATATTTAGGGAAGCTGTGATCAACAGCAACCTGTGCTGTGTAAGTTTCACCAAAAAAGACCTTCCCCATTAGGTCTACAGAAGACATTCTTCTTAATCCCAGAAACCTATGCCTTTGCAATACCTCAGAGAAAGCTTGCTGACTCTGTCACTCAGAGAAATCCAGATCTGGTTTTGGTTGCAGGTAGTATGTACTAATCTAACACTGCCACAACTCATCCTCCTTCCACCCTGATGCAGATAGAGCCTGAGAGTGGACCCCATACGCCAGATGAAGTCTCTGGAAGAGCTCATCACAACTTTGTTATGACCCCCTCTGCCAGGTCAGTGGTCATGGCTATGCTGGCTTCTATGGGAAGAGTGAATGTAGCCTGCTTTCAAGAGGAAGAAGGAGATGTATTGCACCAAAAGCTGGAAATTGTGTGCACTGTAATGGCTTGGCACTCTTCCCTGCTGTTGAAGTCAGCTGCAAATGCTTAATTTGGAACATACACCCAGTACTTCTTAAAGTCTTTTGAAAGTACTGGCTTCAAGCTCAAGAAGTTGTTTAAGGACCTAGTGGAGGGAGAAGAGCAAGGGACCTTCTGGCTTTAGCCCTGGAGTTAGCACAGGGTGACAGTCCTGCTGCAGGGACAAAACATCAGTGAAGGATTCTCCCTAGATGACAATACTGGTTGAGGGGACTGTCAAGGAGGTAGAAGTACCTGTGGTCACATCACTGTAAAGTGTGACCCTTAAAACACATGGTATTAATTAACACAAATACCAGAAAAATGAAAATGCAGTTTGTCCAGGTAGTCGAGTGGTCCTTTCACCTATTTCATTCTGAAATGTCAACATAGAATCTTTGCATTTTCCCCTTTTTCCACATCAAATTGGAGACCTAAAAGTAAACATTTAATGCCCCTTTGTGCAGATTCCACCTTATTGATCTCAGTCTTTTTGGGAGGCTTGCCATGTTAACCTTACCAAACGGCAATATGAGCAAACCCATAGGTAACTCTGCTAAGCTGTGTGTATGCCTAACTGATGCATCATAATAGGTAATTTAAAAGTATTAGAATGCATTTAAAACTGATAGTGGTGCATATGCTGTTAACTGGAGCCACCAGAGGATAGAGGGACAGATTTTGTAAGGGCTTGCTTATGATTTAAAAATTGTCAAGCAGAGGTTGAATGAGTTCACAGCCACTCCCTCTCACATTTCCTGATGCTGTCTCCTTTCTCCTTCCTGGACAGCCCAGAAAGAGAGATGTGTGACTGAGTCGCATATCACAGCCATCTGTCAGCCAAACATGGCCAGATGTGGTTGATGGTATTAAAATTGGCATCATAATATATCAAAATTCCTATGTTCTATAGCAGGACAGATACAAGTCAAAGATCACATAAAACAATGTACCCTTTCATTAAAACTGACCTTTTGGGTCTTTCTCTTTTTAGAACAGAATAGGAATAAACATTTATTCATTCTATGACAGTAACTTGTACTTTCTAAATATGGAATCCTGCTGGCCAGGCAGATGACATGACTTACTGCAGAACAGCATGACATCGTGCCTTGAAGAGTAAACCTGAAGATAGAGGGCACATCGGTATGATTTCCACTGACTGAATGATATTAAAATCACAGAAAATGTGGCTTTAAGTCCTACATTTTTTTTCAATAAAGGCCCTGTTTTATTTGCCAAAGTGCAACAATAAGTGTAATGCAGTAGGTCTGGCTTTGACTGTATATTCATCCCAGGTACACTTGCTCATAGGTACAACAGCACAAAGTACAAAAGGGCTTAATGAAATGGAATATACACTATAAAAATACTTTATTCGGAACATCTGCTTCAGCCAGTTATTTTGCTGCTAATATCTAATATAATATCTATCTAATATGCTAAATATATATAATAACTAACATCTGGTTTAGGCAAAATATCACCTGTGTGATCCAATGAGCAAAAACAAAAAAACAAGAAAAAAGAGGAAATAAAAGAAAAAAACAAAACAAAAAAAACAACACACCAAACCTTGAGATAGATGGGCTACAACAACAGAACGACGTTTGATTCCACTATTGTCACTGAATCATAAAAATAAATTAAAAATAAATCTGCTCTTGCTCATCAAAACAGGACAGTTTAGGAATAGAAAACCTCAATTTCTGCACTTAGATTGCAGGCTCGGAAGTTGATGTCAGCAGCACAAATCCATGGACCCAACCTGCCGTGTATTAACACAGCCTATTTGAGTATTGTTGTTGACCCTGTGTATCCTATTATGGCTACATTTATATACAATATCTTCTAGAGGCTTGTGCAAACACAATAATGCATCATTTAAAAGTTGCCTAAAAAGGATTTCATGAACATGACAGTGACACTGAGTGATGCTTCCCAGTTACCAGAATTGATTCCTGCTGATGGAATCAGTGGTGGAATGTGGTAGAAAGGGAAGTTCACTGTGCAGCTGACAAATTTGAAAATTACACATGACACAAAGAATTAAGGCTGTTTTAAGAGTAAATCTAAGTAACCGTATAGCATGGTGTTCCTAATACATTGTTAGATTTATAATAAAATAAAGATGCAATAATTCATAATATATGTTCATGTAGGTTGGCATTTCTCATACTAAGAGGCTGATTGAGAAAAATAAAATAATAAGTTGTCAAGAACAGCTGTGAGTGCTTGGCTTTATCTAGGTGATAGAAGTTACGGCCTAGCTGATGACAGTCCTGACCAACACTTGGTCCTTCTTGTGCACAATTTGCACTCTGTCACCAAGTGCACCTTAGGTTTCCTGAACAGCTGGTGGACTTGGTTAGACACTGCAGACTGCAAAAAGGGTTCTGTCATGTATTAAAAATCACATCAACACCATCAGTATATAGCCTTGGGTATGTTATCTGATGGATATGTTGCTTAAATTAAAGCAGTCTTTTTGATAGTCTTTTTTTTTTTATTTCCCTGGTCAGTACTCTGACTTCAAAATGTAGTTAAAACAAATAGTTAACCCATTTTTATTTCTCATCTAACTTTAGGTTCTTTCTTGATTTTAACAACTTGTGCCTTTTTATGTTGGGCAACTTGGTCAACATTATGCTTTATTTTAGATTCTGTTTGGCATTCATTACCCAGTGGTCCTCTGTATTTGTCTCATTTGTCTCATTATTTGAAGCATTTACCAACATCAACAACTGCCATTCATCATAAGCGCCTAAGACAAATTTCAGATGTGGAGTGCATTTAATGAAATAATGCTTTGATTATTTTTCCACTGTCAGTTATAAAAGAAGTAGTCAGATATTTTAATTATTAAGTATTTGTTCAAGTATACTGTGTAACAATACGTCTTTGCAAAGTCCTGTATTCAAAATTGTTAAGGCTGCAGAATTAAGACCCAAATGCAGGCAGAAGTAAGAAAAAGCAAACCTTTTATTTAGCTGATGCAAGACCAAAATACAAAATAAACAATAAAAAAAAAAGCTAAAAGATTAAACAGACACTCTAACAAAGAACAAAGGCAAGACAGGACTATAAATACACTGAGAACTGATTGGGGATGACAAACAGGTGATGAATTAGACACAGGTGAAATTAATTAACAAGTGAAAGCAATCAGGGAATGAAAGACAGAAAGTCAAACGAACACAGGACACAACAGAAAACTTAACTTTCAAAGTAAAACAGGTAAACTAACCTAAGAGAATAACGCAGACCTAAATAAAAACACTTAACAAAAAGTGAGGGACAAGGGAACACAAAGGGAGGCACAAATAGGAACACCAGGGAAACTCCTGTTAAAAAATACAAATATGAACCAAAGCTAGGACTCATTATTTGAATACAGAAACACAGGAACCAAAGACTTAATGTTATGGGAATTAAGACTAACAGTATACATTGAAAAAGAAATAAAACAATGAATCATAATCTCAACCTAACAATAATACCCCCCCCCCAAAAAAAAATAAATAAAATAAATAAAAATAACAGTGAAAACAAACTGAAAACTCTTAATAACCAAAACCCCAAAGCTCCAGATCCCACAGACCATAACACGAAAGTAAGTAAGAGTGCAGACGCAAGAGTACCAAGTTACTTTCCAACACTGTTCATAGGTACTTTTGGCCAGAACTTGTCTTAAAAATTTAAGTCAAGTGTGATTGAGGCTTGTGGTGTTTTTAGGTGTTGTTTTGACCCGTAGAGCAGGAGGTGCATCTGGCTTTGGCTTTGGACAGTCTGTAGGTTCCCTGTGGGGCCCAGCAGCAGAAGCAGTAACGGAGTGAATGTTACTAACCCTTTCTACTTCCATTAGAGACAGAAACTAGAGGATTACTGCCAGGGGCAAGGCTAATGACTGTCATGCCCACAGAAAGCCGATTTACTGAAACCGTGGCAGGAAGGCGTGAAGCCAAAATCTCCCACTAAGTCCCAGTGTGAGGGGCCTTAATAAAGGAGAGACTCTGCTCTATCGCCAGCTTTCTTCGGTGAAAAGTTGTGAAAATCACAAGGAAGTGTATGTAATATATCTCCCAAGTTTTCTATCAGCATTTAATCAAATAGTGAAAACAATGACAAATGAAAGTACACAGAACATTGCAAATATAGTTACCGAAATGATGACATTCCCTTACAGAGCCATAAACCGACCATAAAACTCTCTTTTGCAGTCAAAACTATTTTTGAGGAATTTGTAATTCCCTCTTATTTTCAAACTGGGAGCATGCGGAAATAAATAGTCACACCATTTGTACTAACTCATAAGACATGAATCACTAAAGATTGTGGTGTAATGATTAAGTGGGACAATACAGACAATGAATCTTTTTCCGTCTTACAATAACAATACAGTTATGAAATGCATGTGTTTAAATGTATAATGCTCTTTGAGGCTCCACACAGCTACTTGACGATATTCATTTTTCCAATGTATGAATTTGGTTTGGCAAATAAAAGCATTTTACTTAACTAGAGCGTAGTCAGTGAAAACACAGTCGATGTGATGCTAAATGGAGGATTGCACAAGAAAGGGGTTTTGTAACATATTAAGGAGCAATACTAAGTGCGAAATGCAGCACTTAAAGCAATGAGAGCTGCCCCCGTTGCTAAGATAAGTTTATATTCAACACAACACCATAGAGAGACTCTTTGGTGATATTTAAGAATATGTGATCTGAGGAATTTCCTAACGTACATACTGCTGCTTCTCTTATTCCACCCATTTTCTCTGCCTTCTTCCATGTGCAGAATTGCCCTCCTCTGTTACCTTTTCTGTCTAAATAACATTCACATACACACAGACACACAAACACACATGCCTAGACATTGATTTGGCTGCTTCAGAGTGTACAGGGGCAAGGGAGAGCACTCATGGAGAAGTTTGGACAATTGATCTCTGGAGGGCATGTGATGCAGGGCCCACTTTCTTCTCTCCTTTCTCAGTCCCAGTCTCTCACAACCTCTCACACGTCTCTTCATCTCTCGACTTCTGGACATGTTTCCTCTGAATGTGCATTCTCTGGATTACAGTGAAGTCAAGGAGCAGCAAGGGAGAACATTGCTTTACTGAGTCTGTGGGTATGATACTGTGGGTATAGGATCTCAACTCACAGTTGAGACTCAAAGTTGAGATCCCATAGCTAGAGGAAAAAAAAACAAAAAAGCAAGCAAAGATTTTTATATTGTATTTCACTACGTTGCATCAAAATCGTGCTCCGGTTCCTCTGTCAAATGTTTTTATGCTATTGGTCAGAGGTTCTGTTCACATGTCTAGCGTTTTACCAGTGTTTACACTTATGCAGGATATCGCTGAATGACATATGACCTGGTAGTAAATACATTAGTGCAGCTGTCAGCTTCAAATCGATTTGCTGCCAGTATGAACGCAGCTTGAGGCCTTGGAAAAGTGAATTTTGTGTTTGATTTGATTATTAAATATATTACCAAAGTAACTATGTCTTCTAACAGGCTTCGTGGGGTACTTCTTGGAGAAAACTTGGATATTTTATTTTATTTTTATTTTTTTGGCAAATATGCAACTGAGCAGGCTTTATGGAAATGAATGAGAGACCACTTTTTAACCCCAGTACCCAGTTCTTCTCAATACATGTATGTTTTCTTTTAAACTTGTAGTGTTTAAATTGGTTGAATCCAGCCAGCCATGACTTAAGTGACATCACTTGAGGTAGTTTATCAGATTTTGTACAGCTTCCTCTGGAGCCATGAAAGACTTTATACCACTTTCACCCCCTCATCAAGACCTGTAAGAAACACATTCATAAAATTAGAAACATTTAAAACATGCATCATACTATAGCTACATAAACTAGCTGATAGAATTCCTGATATTCAATTCAAATGGAAATTTTTAACTGGTTAGATGAAAGTACTCTGTAACCTACTGACTTCCTTAACCATAATGGTAAAATACATTTGCAATACATTATGCTAATGATTAAATTTACTAGTGAAATCAAGGCACTAACCATGTAAGCTAAAGTAAAGGTAAACACTTGTGAGCCGTTTTCTCAGACTCCAACATATCACAATTTAAGGAATAAAATATTTAGCCTCTTTGTTGTTTTTTTTATTAGGAGTCCAGCTGTGGATTAACAGCTACACTTCAGCTTGGTCACCATAAGTGAAATGATTGTCTTTTTTTGTTTTTTTGTTCTTGGTTTTTTTGTGTTTTTTTTTTTTTAAAACTATTTTAAAAACTGTATATCACAAGCTGGAATGTCTTTGTGACCATCTGATGTCTGACTGCATTTTCTCTGAAATCCCTGTATATTTGCAAAAGAAGAAAGTCTGGCGAAGGATTAGGGAAGAACAGCAAACTGCCAAAATCTGCACAGCCTGTCAGAGTTTGGAAAAGAATGAGACAGGAGAGAAAAAAAATGTCAAGAAGGAGACTGCAAATGAGGCTTGTTTCAATAAGAAGATCGATGGGGATGCAAGAAAAGATGTTGTGTGCATCGATGATAAGTGTCCATAGGCAAACAGGAGGTGTGCCTATAGAAGTGGGATATATGTGTATGTTGGGAGGGATGTTGAGCAGTGAAGATGGTGTGAGAGAAATGATGACAGAAAGTGTGGCCCACCGGAGGCTGTGGATGTACAACAGTTTTTGACTAGATTTCCAGTGTTGGTGTTATTTGAAAACCATTTTCTTAAATAAAGAAAAGACCATTGCATAGTAGATAGTAGAACAGACTGCATGAGAAGAGACTGTGAGAAATGGATAAACAACATCAGATAAAACTTTTTAATTACGGACTTAGATGTGTGCTAAAATTCTGCATTATCCCTTTGAAATTGTATTTTTTGACTTATGTGCAGCCTTGATGATGATCATTCATGGCTTCAGTATTAAGTGGGGAATCTCTATGGGTCTGGTAATTATTTTAGGCTGTTGCCCTTTGTGTTATTCAGTTTCCTGGTCTGGACCTTTTGCAGGGAGATGTGATTGTTGGGGACAGCCCTTCAGCAGTTGTCCATGTCACAGGGTCTTGTGGGGGATACACTTTTCAACACAAGACCCATCATGGCAAACCAGCCCAAACAAACAGAGTTGCTCTGTTTATGATAATCTTCTTTTAGAAGTATATTATTTATTTGTACATTCTCCTCTAAACTGGGCTTGTACGGGATTCAGCCTAGCTGTGTGCATACATTGAAGTGAAACCTTGTGAAGAGAAAAACCTAGGTATTTCCCAGCCTTGATGTCAGCTGTGTTACTCAGCTCCTTTTCTCAGTGTTGGCAGCTCATGTGTTGTGAAGCCACTGACCCTGAGCTTATGGATGAGCTACTGAGGAGCTTTCCCTCATCTAGTCATGATGCCATTAGTCAGCGGTAGCCTCTGAAAATTGAAAATTGATGTAACAATGGGTTAGTGTATATTCATGTCACCTATTCTGGTACCATTTGATTTGGTATTATAATGACTGCAACTAGGCGAGCCTACATTGTTCAGGAATATACTGTACAGTGTATACAAGGACGTCGCAGGCTCTGGAACAAAGGCATATTGAATTTTTAAAAGAAAAAGTGCAGATATGCAGACATTTCTTGATAGGTGTCACTGTATGTTTATCAGCTACCAGTTTACTGATGTGTTCATACTGACAGTAAGACAGATCAGTTGCAAGTGTGGCAATATTTTTTTTTTTATTTTGAAAGCTGATGGCAACAGGAGGAGATCTCTCCAGTGTTTCCCACTGCTTGCCATCCCGTGTTAAAAATAGTCATACAAAGGGTGACACTGAGCCATCATGGCATGTCATTTTTGTCATCATCTCTGTGCTGAGAAATATCTGGAACACTCCTGACTACCCATCGATAGAGAGGAGAGGAATATTATTTGTCATGATTGTCCACCTGGCTCATGCGTTTGTCATGGGGTAATTTTTATATAATGATAGGTCAAAGAATACACATGTAAGCCCTAATCATGCTGAAATAACATTAATTACATAATACATTGACTCTGAGTCATTTCTGGGGTTCATATTTTACTTTTCTGCACTGATTCGAGTGCAAATACAAGTTCCCTAAACCTCTGTTTTGTATTAGTGCATTCTGTAGTTCTGAGATGTCTGACCATTAGAAGGAACATTTACCATTTTTCCTATTTTTCTTGTGACTTTTAATTCCAATGACAAGACCCTGTTGCGACCCTCTCTCTAATGTCTCAAAGTGATGACTTGAAGATAGTAACATGTAACACCTTAAAAAGTTCTGTAGTTCTGCATTTTGGGAATTGGCCATTCTACACAACTAAAACCACTGTAACAAATATAACACTGTCTGAAGAGGTAACAACACCATGCTTTTGGATAGTGTTTACTGAATGAAGATGGAGAAAGCACTAGGCATTAACAAGTCCCTAACCCAAAGGTCCTCTCCTCTCCATCTTGTGCCAGCAGTGGGGCTCTTGAGCATGTTGTTCACACACAGGCACATCCATCTTCTTTTTATCCCAAATTACTTGCCGTCTTTGATTCTCACTCCCCGTGTAAATGAAGTGGGTGTGAGAGGGCGGGAAAGCAGTGGGCTGATGGATCTTATTAAAGGTGTTGCATTGATAATCAGTGGAGAGACAACAAGATATGGGTTGAGCAAGGAGGTGAAAGAGAGAAGGAAGGAGGCAGGAAAGGGTGGGGAGGGATAACAAAAGATATGTCTCTGTTCACAGTGGCAACGTGCCCTTGAGAGGATGGAGACAGAAAAGCCAAAGAAGGACAGAGAGAGCATGGGAAAAGAGATGGAGGAGACTGTTGAGCTGTCACAGATGTAGCAGTTATGTCACTTTGGTTTATCTCCATCAGTGCATCTGACTGACCAGGGAGGCAATTTCACATGTTTGAGCTGAGTGAAACTCCATGTTTACGAAGGGATAAACGTTTGTAGGACTCTCTCTCCCTCTCCTTCCATCCATTCCATTTCCTGGCACTCCTCTAGACCTCCATTTAGGAAGTGAGAAATTACACATCTTTATTTATAAATCATGGAGCTCCCATATCTTCCACTTGGTTACAATAACTGCACAATTCATTTGCCTTTTTCTGCATGCCCTCTGTCTGCTACAGGGTGAATGTTTTTCCATATGATAATGTGGTTTTCTCAGTTTGATTTATTTTATTGAACTATGTACATACAGCGCACACCGTTACCAAAACATCGACCAGTCTGGTCTCTTTTTAACGTTGTTCCTATTCAGTACTACTGCAGGTAGTACTGAATATCACTTTGACAGCAGACCTCAGGGAATGCTGTCCTGTATCTCAGTCGGATTATTTCTACCTGCTAAAATGCTTGGCCTGGAGGAGAGTGCAATTATGATATTTTCTTTTTAAAGGAAGGCATATGTTTGGCTGTAATATCTAAAACCAGTCCTCTAAACCTCAGCAAATCTTGTTCCTGCTTAGATCCAAGGGTGTGTTAGGTTTGGATACAGGTGCAGCAGTATTTGCTGCATTAAATAAATTAAATAAATATGGAAGTATTCATAATTTTGCACAGATTTTCTCTTTTTTTTTCTCTGTCTGTTTTAGAATATAATGAAGGGAAGTAAAATATAAACTTAAAAAATGGCTGGATAATACAGGCAAAACTCAGACCTTCAAAAAATTTTATCTGGCCTGTCTATCAGTTGAGGTTTTCAGCAAAGATACAAAGCCAATGTCAGGAAACAGAGGCAGAAATTTTGCAACTGCACCAAATAAGTTTCATTGAGCCAAATCTCAAAATTATGAAGCTGTAAAGTTTAGTTTGATCATGGCAAAGAAAATCACAGAGTCAAAGATCTTAACAAAAATTACACGTTTATTTGAATTTTTTTTTTTTATGTGCAACCAGTTTCATGCCAGGAAGATGGGCTATACGGTAAATATATTTTATAAAGATATTTTGAAATTTCCAGTAGAACCTTTATATGTCATGTTGAGGCCAGTAAAACAGGATATGTAACAGTTAGAAATATGTCACAGGAGTTGCCAGGAGTTGTCATATTCAGACTTTTGAAACGTGAGCTGGCTGCAGCCTCCTTTAGATCTGTAATTAAAATGCTAAATCTTATTTAACTGAATAGCTAAAAAACTTTTTTTCTGGCCCATAGCTGGTTGAGGATTTTGTGTGGACCAAATTAATCATGCGTGGTATTTTTAATTATTATTATATTGTATATTATATAGCATTGTAATAAACTGCATATGTCTTACTCTTGATGGATACTCAATTGATTCTTGATTGGGACTTTGTTGCCTTACTCTTTATGGCCATCCTTCTTATCTCATTATGTTGTGGATAAGCTCTCACAAAGCTAAGTTTTCCGATCTTGGAAGTTGAGTTGAGGTGATGTGAGAGGAGGAAGGAAGGAGAAGCGTTTGGTGTTTGTACAGAAGGTATTATACACACACTGGTACACTGCATGCTAGAGAAAACACACTGAGCCTGTGAGCTTGGCTTTATTAGATTCAAGCTTAAAGTATTGTCAGTTACAGCTGGAAAGCTGACTTTATGTAATCACACAGCCTGAGACAGTCAAGCAGCTGTAGACGCTTACATGCACACACAAAAAGACATATATTCAGATTTATATATTTCTTAATACCATGACTGAGGTATGAAACTGTATGTTAAATTATATTGGTGAAAATATTGAAATTAATATTAGAATAATGTAACTACTCTAGCTTCAGTGTCAAACAAGGACAAACAGCTTACAGAAAGGAAATAACGCGGTCTCAGAAAAATATGTGAAATGACCGCAACTTTGTAATGTGTTAAAATTAGACCGTGTGCTGACAATGGAAACACCCATTTTTTGCACTTCATCCAGTTGGACACATTGACACCCAAGACTTATTATTCAGTTTTGTTTGTCACTGTTTTCAATTGCTGCTTGTTTTAGGCAGCAAAATTACTTTGTTTAGCTTTGAGAAAAGGCAGTAGTGGCCAGTGCAGTGCAGTACTAAGAGATTGCGGTCATTTGACTTATTTGAAACCAAGTTGACATGAATAGCCTTATGGTTATTTCATGAGTTTCATCATCAGCAAAACAAAGTACCCAAGTTTTGCTGGTGATAACTGTCAAATTCCAGCTGTTTATTCCAGATGTTTATTTTGCTAAATATTTCTGAGAGCACCAATATATTTGTAGCTATAATGAGCTACAGGAATAAGAGCAGCAAAGACACTGAGTATCCCTGAAACCAGAATATCTGTGTGCAAACACCATGAGAGGAGGCATGCTTTACTGCTGAATTCTGTCTTATCCACAGACAGTATAAAAGATGGACAGTAACATCACCCACTGGTTTGTGAAATCCTGTTTTGAACCCTCCAGATGAGTGCTTTTACCTTCACCACCTTGGTGTTTTGATACTGGATGTGACGAGAAAGGGGTGGGTGTGACTGTAAAACTACATGCTCCTTGGCTAAGGACTTGTCAATCAACAGCCCTTAGCCAATGAGCATACTCTGGATAATCGTTCTTTCTGAAACATAGTAGCCTATGACCAAGATTTACAAAATAGACTTAATTTTTTATTCAATATGACACTAAATGAGTGATGGAGACCATAAACTCGGCAGGAAAGTGTTTACAGAGGTCGGGTCAGAAAGCAGTTTTCCCGTAGACTTCTACAGTGCTGGAAGTCTTTTTGCGACCACCGATATTGTCCCCTGGTGGCCATTTGAAAGAATGCAGCTTTAAGGGCCTTCTGCATTGGCTTCACTTTTCAGACCCAGGAGCTACATCCATTTTTTATACTGTCCATGGTCTGTTCAGAGAGCTAACATGAGTTGAGCAAGCTGGCAAGATTAGCTAACATTGATTCAAAATTATTTCGCCATTCCATTAATTCGGCTTTTAGGTAAAGTTTTGCTGGTTCAGGTTCATTCAGCATACGCTAACCCCTATCTCTTCTTTTCATTGCAGTTTTGCTAAATGTCATGTTTCTCAACTTGTCATTAGTCATAATCCTGTGTGGACTGACACTGACTGATAGCCAGGTCATGCTGTGGCAATGATGGATTTGACTGAACCAGCTCAAAGGGTTGTTAAAAAAAAAAAAAACATGACTTTATTATTACTTGTTTTCATCGGTTCCTGAAAATAGTGAAATTATCATTGAACTATAGTTTGTTTAAATGTCATCATCTGCTTGCAGGGACTGTATGATGTCATTTTTAAAAAGTCAAAAAGTGGGGTAGCAAAACTAGAACTTTCCTCATCTTGAGAATTGAGAAATGGGAATGCATTTGCTTTCATTTGTTGTATTCATTAATTGCCTATGGTGACCAGGTGATGGTGCTGTATGAAAAGTAAAAGTATAACTAATGTGAATGCAGTTTATTCTGGGGTTCATCCTCTGGAAACCATGGATACCTGTACAAAAGTTTTTGAGTTAGAGTCGTGAGTTAGAGTAGATTGTTAAGTTATTTTAGTCTCAGCCAAAATGTTGGACAGACCAGCCGATCAACTAACCAACAGAGAGACAAACATAGGCAGTCATGGAGTTATGCCACTGGCCCAAACTCCTCAAAATTCAAAATACACAGCTAAACACCTGGAGTACATTTAGTATAGTATCCTAAAACCTATTATTTTTATTGCTTATTTATTTATTAGGGTCACAGACAGAGATGTGTCTAGTCTGTTTATTTATCAGAAAATAAAGTATATTAAAACAAGTGATGTGGGAGAACAGAAGGGTCTGTGTCTGCAGTGAGGATGATGTAGTTATGAGGTGAAAATCACAACAGGTCCAAAGAACTGAGTGGAATGCATAAAGGAGGAAGAGTAAAAGGCTTTAATATTTCTCTCACATCATGTGTCTCTGGGTTATATTTCAAGTGCACCAATAAAACAATGTTTTCTCACAGTAAATTACACATGAATATGCAGGATCATAATATATTTGCAGGCTACATATGAATGTCATTAGGTATTTAACTGTGTGTCTCTTTGAATGTTCCTATCTGCACCTCTGTTATGCTGCCTCCTTGTCTCTCTCTGTCTTTCAGAGTTTTTTTTAAATTTTTTTTATTCGTTTCTCCAGAAGGGATTAGAATAGCAACAGTCATAAGGGAGTTGTTACCTGGATTAAACTTGATTGGTTGCTTTCTTGATTGTTGATGATAGTAACATAAAACAGTAATCCACTGGATAATGATGATTCTCTTGAGATGGTAACATGGAATTAGAATCACCAGGAGGGTATGTTTTGCAACTACCAACTAAATTAAAAATCTAATTTTCATAGCTTTATTTTATTGCATCTCCTATTTCTAAATCTTTATAGAAAAACAGATACTGCTAAATATTAATACTAGGCTAAGATAATAAGCTGCCTATGCTGTGTGGGTTTATTTAATGCTGTGAGTGAGAGCTATTTCAATCTTTAATACTGGACATTAGCAAAGTACAGTGCAATTACATTATAGCTGACTAAAAACACATTTTGTTGGCTATAAATACTTTTTAAGCATTTTGAAATTTAAACAGTACTTTTCTTGCCAGTGAAAAGGTGTTGTACTTGTCAAACGGCATAAATGGATGTTGTCTGTGCATTTTCTCTGGCAACACATAAGCACTATAGGGAGGGTGTGGTGTTTTAGTATGTTATAGTAAAAGCTGCTCTTTTGGATTAGAATCTGGCATTTTCTCTTTCTCATGTTTGACACAATAAATCTAATTACAGCATGATACAGCAGATACAGTAAGTCAAGGGCACTTTAATATCTATTTAAGTTGATTAATGAGCCTTGTGACATTTGTGTGATGTTGATAGTGAAGAATGTCTTTTAGTATATTTGGTTGAAAATGTGTAGGCCAATTGAACATGCTTATTGAATGTTATTCGAGCCGCACCTCGATGTCTCTCCAAGTTGCCCATTAACTGAGAAGTGTGAGCAAATGCATTTGACTCTGCTGAGTGTGACTTTGCTGAGTGTGACTGAGTTTTCTTTTCGGAGGAGGAAAACCGCGCCTCTTGAATCAGTGGAGCGTGATGCATCTGTATGGCAGCAAGTTGGGCCTCTGCACTCGCACAAATGCTGTGACACCCTGCTCTGCAAATGTCAGTCCCATCCAATTAAATGGTTGAGTGATGCCATTGCCCACAAGGGGATCCCACCAATGAAGTTCTTTGTTTGTTATCATCTTTGTTTCCCATTTTTCACTTTATAGACAAGAGTGTTGTTCATAGATGCCCCTACAATACATTCAGAGACAGACAACACCCGTGAGCTGTTACAGTGCCATGTTTCATGCAGAAGTATCCTCATGCTCTGTCTGTGATTCTCTTGGGTCATGTCTGTGCTTGTTATTCATTTGCAAGCAGTTTGGACCACCTACACATTGGCTATATTTACAGCAATGTCAGTCTGTAGTCTGCAGTTAACTTCACTTTGATTATTGGTTGCTCTCCTTGTCAAGCACCTACATTATCTGCCTAGGCTGCAGTCAGGAAATTCATCTGCACTGTTCAAGAACAACTGGCAGTAACTGATAGTCCCTGCTGAGTGATGATAGATTAATGAACAATCCACACACAGCTCAGTTATTGTCCTTATAATTCCTATGCTGTTTTGTTTGTCACTGTAGATAGAAAAAACAAAGCGGTTTCATGTTTCCTTGGAGATTGAGCTAAAAATTAGCTTAACATTTGCCACTACACTGTCTCATTGTGTCATGATATATAAATACAAGAGGAGTCTCATACTTGGTTTAACCTTTACATGTTATGTATTAATGTTAATGTTATGTTTTATTACTGTTGTTTTGATGTATTATTGTAGGGTCTTTACCTTACAATATAAAGTGCCTTGAGGTGAATGTTGTTGTGATTTGGTGCTATATAAATAAAATTGAATTGAATTGAATTCCTCTCTCTCTCTCTCTACATACATACATACATATATATATATATATGTTGGGAAGGCTTTCCACAAGGTTTAGGAGTGCGTTTATGGAAATTTTTGACCATTCTTCCAGAAAAGCACATGAGAAGGCCTGGCTCGCAGTCTCCACTCTAATTCATCCCAAAGGTGTTCTATTGGGTTGAGGTCAGGACTCATCAAGTTCTTCCACACCAAACTCCACTCCATGTCTTTATGGACCTTGCTTTGTGCACTCGTGCACAGTCATGTTGGGACATGAAGGGGCCATCCCCAAACTGTTCCCACAAAGTTGGGAGTATGAAATTGTCCAAAATGTCTTTGGCATGGTCCTGGGTCTTTGACCCAGTATTTTGAGTTTGTTTGGACTTTTACTGTATTAGTCTTGAGTTTAGCCTTGTAGTTTTGTTTTCTATATTTATAGTTCTTTGCTCTTGGTTGTTTATGTTAGTTCCCCTTCGTGTCCAGTCTGTCTCTGTCTCGTCTCCGTGTCCTGTCTTCAGTGTCTCTGTGTTTCATTCTTTTGTCTCCCCAATCTGACCTGCCTCCATGTCTTTTTATCCCCTGTCCCATTGTCAAGTTCCCGTGTCTTAGTTTGAGTCTCAGTGTGTGTTACTTCCTGTCTTATTTTGATAAGTCCCCTGTCTCGTGTGTGTGGTATTCAGTTTTGCTTCCCCTGTCTCGTCAGGTAGATTCTGTTCAGCTGTGTTCCCCAGGTGTGTCCTCTCTGCCCTGATTCCCTTCTGTGTATATATTGTCTGCGTCTCTCTCTGTTCTTTGTCGTGTCCTTGTCATTCGCTGTATACTCGTCTCTCCGTGTATTTCTCCCCAGTATTAGCCTCTCAGCCTCTCAGTCCTTTGTCCTGCCATGCTTCGTTACTTTGTTAATTCAGTCCGTTGCCAGCAATAAAGCTGAATTCTAAGTTCAACTTCTGTCTGCCAAGTCCTGCATTTGGGTCTCTATCCTGCCTGCTACACAGCATCACATGACAGTCTTGGTATGCTGAAGCATTAAGAGTTCCTTTCACTGGAACTAAGGGGCTGAGCCCAACTCCTGAAAAACAACCCTGCACCATAATACCCCCTCCACGAAACTTTACACTTGGTACAATGCAGTCAGATAAGTACCATTCTTCTGGCAACTGCCAAATCCAGACTCATCCATCAGATTGCCAGACGGAGTGGCGTGCTTCGTCACTCCAGAGAACACGTCTCCACTGCTCGAGAGTCCAGTGTTGGCCACTGCATCCAACGCTTTGCATTGCGCTTGGTGATGTAAGGCTTGGATGCAGCTGCTCGGCCATGGAAATCTATTCCATGAAGCTCTCTACACACTGTTCTTGAGCTAATTTGAAGGCCACATGAAGTTTGGAGGTCTGTAGCTATTAGCTCTGCAGAAAGTTGGCGACCTCT